>JABAJV010000040.1:0-55861 GCA_018854895.1 Tricholoma furcatifolium
TTATTTAGCTACCTACAGATTCTAACTACGGACAACGAAGATTATTTGATCCTGTCTGTTCTTGGAGTCATCAGTGAGGGCTGACACAACAGCCAGTTTCAACATCATCTTGTGCTTTTACTACTACACCTGCAGATGAAGCTCGTCAACAGACACATCGACAAGCACGGTGCTGTATGCCCTTGTATGCCTTTCGAATATCAATTTGAGTTCCTTGATTTGATGATCCCTGATAGTATCTATTAGGGTCATGTCACCTTGCGCCCAGAAGACGATGAAGATATATGGCATCTATATAATCTAGTTCAAACAGGCGATCTTGTTCGTGCACCAACTATCCGGCAAGTATGCATATCTAGGTCACATTTTACGACCATCCTGACCTCTCACTAGTCGCGTTCAAAATACTTAAGAATCAAGCGATTCAAATGAGTACTCACTACAAACTTTTGCACGCATGTCCAAACACTTAGTACTCTTCCTTTCTAACCTTGAACAGTAAGTCAAATGTCTTTTGAGCGTTGCAACGAAAGTGTGATACCACTAAGCAGGCTTCGGGCATAGTTCCAACGACAATGGCATATCACTAGCACGACCTCGGGCATCATCTTGGCCTAAGCTCGACATGGTGGACTTCAAGCGTAAAGTCTAAAGACCGCTGGTCTAAAAACAAAAAGTCTTATTATTGGAGCTGCAGATATTACATGTGCGGGATAAGAACAGGGACGACGGCCCCAGTTCTCACAGAGCCAGCTGTTGTGGAGGGATCAGACTATGAAACAGAGTAAAGCTTGATTCACTGACGAGAGCTGAGTAGGAGTAAGAAAGAGGTCAGAATCAATGCTAACGGAAGTAACAATAACTATACCTAGATGACCACCAACCACAGGGCGAGCCTGGAAACCTGAAACCTCGCCGCTAATAGTATCATACCAATCACTCAAAGGTACCGAGTTAAGGCCGTCAGCAGCATAACTGTACACGGCGTTGATGAAGAGATCGCGGGTCTGCGTGTTCGTAACGATGGCCGCCGTCCACATTTGCCAATCTAGACAAGTCAACATTCAGGATGTATGAAACGTCAGGGGTTTCAAATTGCATAGCTACCTGATTTCGTGTATGTATGACTGTTAGAGTACATTCAGCCGAGAATACCTTTGAGGTTTATTGTTGGGCATACCGAGTGTCCAAGGGAACGCCATAGGTCTCTGAAAGGGAAAATATTTGAACCGCAGCAGAAGCTGTGATACAAGCAACAACCTACCCGCGACAGTATCATACCAAGCCGTTTCTTGAGATAACGGGCATAAGCTTCAAGGGCTTGCAAGGGACCATTCGACTTACGCATGGTGTAGATAGATTCTGGGAACAGATTCAAACCCAAAAGCTTGTCACCATAGAGATTATAAGTCAATCCCCAGCTATAGAGAGGTTCAGATGGCAGCTTGTAAGAACCAGAGAAATCATGCCTTGCTGAGTCGCCATACTGGAAGGATGAGATAGCGTTAGTTTTTCTTAGATGTCAGAGGAGCCCAGTCAACTCACATCAAGCGTGAGATGTGGGCCTGTCGTGGACATAGCAAATGTTTGCCATTGCGAGACGTAGCTAGTGGCGATTGACTATCATATGATGGACAATGAGGCATAGATTTGGATGGTTGAACTCGGGAACGACTGACCGAATAGTTCGAACTTTGAGCACTATTACCAAGTAAATTATATACCTCGGACATAGCACCGATGCCAACTATTCCTTTGACAGCTAGGTTCGTTTGATTGGCCAAAGTACCAGCGAAGTCGTCAGTGCTAAGCTGATTGTTGGGGATGAGTGAATCTGCGATCAAGAATTGGGTCCATTGGTCCAACACCGCCGTCTGAACACAGTTACATTCTACATTGAATTTCTAATATACGCTCACTCACGTATTGTTGTAACTGAGAATAGTCGCCTGATTTCTGCGCATAGCTCAAGGCCATGATGAGCATGTTGCCACTCTCTGGAGGTGCAGTAAGTATCCCTAATGTTTTAAAAAAGAAGGCATTTGCTTCACCTTCTACTGGCATAGCTTCATCGTTTCCGTCATTGTGTCCCGTAGCATTGGGATAGTTTGAACCTAAAGACACGTTAGAAGGTTTAATGAAGGCGCATATACATATACGCAGACTTGCCAAGGTCATGTACACTCCATTTGTTGGGATATAGCCCAGTAGCCTGGTATCTGAAGAGGCCTTCCAAGAGGTATTTTCCGAGATCTGGATTCAAGTACAACAGAATTGGCCATGCTGGGAAGATTACGTCAACGGTGTTCACGTTCTAACAAGAACGTTTGTTAGAAAGTCAAAAGGCGTGGCACGATTCCAATGTAAACATACTCCGTCACTAGAAATTTCTTCAAGGGGGTTAGATGAAGCAGGAAGCATGCAGCGTTGAGCATGACCGCACCTTTCAAGAACACGAGGATATCACTTGTGTTCCAAGATCCATCGCTGTTCTTTGAAATGGTGATTTCCGTAGCACCAAGGGCCTGTCTGACCGACAATTCTACGACAGCAGCATATTCGGCGGAGATTGCACTAGCATCCGAGTTGATTTGGGAATCCAATGCCTGAGCCCTAGAGAGAGCAGCATCGTAATCCCCAAGGAAAGAGGATATCTTTCGTTTTTCGAAGCATATCAGTATTGATTAACTTTCTATACAAATAAAAATCGGCTTACGAGCGAGGAAACACTACTGTATTGGCTCCAGAAATAGACGCTACGGGCCTGTGTGCCACCCGACACAACATATTGAAGAGCAGGATCGCGAACGTGGCCAATGGAGAACAACACGGGAGTTGATGCGTTATTGATTTCGCCCAAATCGTGGGCCAAGGCAAATACTGGCCAATCGTCATTGATCGCTCGGAAAGATGTGTCCTGAGTGTTGGGAAGAACACCGTTGTTGATGAACTGTGCACGAACAACAACGTCCTGGCCCGTTTGGTAGGTGGCACTAACAGTCTATATAAACACATGGACTTGGTGAGAGTCGCAAGCGGACCACTAGTAGGATATAGACGTACATTGGGAGTGGAGTAGTAGGCAGAGCCGTCTACAATAACTTTCAGTTAGTGGATCAGAATATTTCGGTCGAGGACTGACACTGCGTATGATCATTGATTTCAGTGTAAAGAATCTGACTCTGGAGCTGTACTTGATGCGTGATAACGTCGCTACCAGCGGAAGTCGACCAGTTTGCCAGGAGCGAGCTATCGCCAGATACCCATTCCGCGCTGATATCCGAGTAGACCTGGACAGAATGTGAAGCACCATCCGTAGATACAGCAGAAACCGCCATGTAAGAAAACGGTGTCGATTGCTTAACGAGATCGGTGGCCTTTCAATACGAATCACCGATTATTGGAGCGTATGAGACTAAAACAGAAGGGCAAACCTCGACTGGACTCAAAAAATTAACAGTGATATCAACAGGGCCGGCAGATAAAACGAAGGTGCTTTGAGTGGCCGTAAACTACAAACCTGGTATGCAGTTGTTTGGAGTCGAGATGAATTGAAGGACTTACCTGAGAACTTATCTGTGTGGCTTGGGTGAAGCTCGCATCCGGAACATTGGGGGCTCCCAAAAAGCTATAGGCTGTTCCGTCGACCTTGACGAAACCAGCCCAGCCCACGATCTATTCAGCTTGGATTAGTTACAGCGATGTACATCATCGCGCTGTTCTCACCTGGCCCGCCCAGAAAGTTGGCCAGACATCATTCAAAGCAGCACCTGAGAAAGACGGACTTGAGTTGATGGAATATGAAGACTGATTGTTAGTGATTAATTGATTACCTGATCCCTGGGCCAACCAAGCGGAAAGGTATGGTGTGCGAACGGCGAGAGGTATAGAAGCTGGATTGAACGGGGTAGCAGTCCAAGAAAGAGCCTGAACGGCCACCAGAAACACTAGAAGAGAAAGCTGGCGAAGCATGATGCAGCGCATTGTGCCTCCAAAGTGTTTTTAAATTTGCCCACATTCTGAATCCTTATATTCACTTTCAATTGAGGCCTTTCAGGGCCTGCCTTGTGAATCTATCACGTTGCATGGCAAGAGATCATGGGATAGCAGTCATTTTGGGCTTGCGCAACCGTTTCCCAGCAAGAATGGACATCAAAGAAGCAGAAAAGCCACAAGTTTCGCAGACGCTCGTGACGCATCACGACTGCAACGCATCACTTTCTTTTCTTCGACAAGAAAAACAGATCGCCGCACAGCGTGAACGACTCCGTACGAAGCTCTCATATGACTGTTGTTTCTTCCTTGGTCTTGCTTACCGACGTACCAATTGCCTGCGCAGAAGCCACTTTCTTGATCATGCGATCTATCAGTGTCCACATGTATTCCAAGGGTTTACTCAGTGTTACTTGTCACTCAGTGTGTAAGGCCTCAGATACTGGTGGCTGACCGTGCCAACTTTCTTTTCCTTCTTCATTCCACTTCGTATACCCTGGTGGTCTACTGTTTTCATGCTGTCACTTTTTGTTTTCCATTTTCCTCTGCTGGTTCATTGCCTTCCTCTCGTGACGGAGCAGACTGCAAGAGATGCTCCACAAGCCCAATTTTCTTTGATTCCTTCGCCACAGTCAAATGCATCATCTATCCCCTTCCAATATCGGCCCGTCAAAACTCCAGATTCCGAGTTCAAGCCTGTTCGTTTTGAATCGCCCCCGCAGCGCCTTGTGATGGCCTACTTTCCTGACTGGGTAGCGGATTCCTTTCGGCCGGAGGACATACCATACAGGCGTTTCGACTGGATTGATTTCGCATTTTCAGTGCCGACGGAAGACAAGAATCTTGGTTGGGATGATGACTCGGCCCCCGATAAACTTCATCGCCTTGTATCTGGTGCTCATGCTTGTGGGACAAAAGTGAAGCTAAGCCTTGGTGGATGGACTGGCAGCAGGTATACCTTCCTAAAAAAAAATATGTCGAAAGTCTCTCAACCGATTCATACAGATACTTTTCATCCGATGTTCAATCTTCCGAGGCGAGGACTGCTTTTGCAAATAACATCCTCAAGGTTTACAAGCAATTTGACGTGGATGGCATCGATATTGATTGGGAATATCCTGGAAACGATGGTGCAGCTGGGAATCAAGTGAATCCGAAAGACACGCAAAACTTCTTACAACTGCTCCGGACATTGCGCTCTGTTCTCCCTGCATCTACGTGTATCACAACAGCCTCACAGACGGTTCCGTTTGCTGATGAATCGGGAGAACCTATGTTAGATCTTTCCGAGTTTGCAGACCAGCTCAATTGGACTATGATCATGAATTACGATGCCACGGGTTGTGAGTTACACATGTGGTGCATATACACGATGACGACCATTGATGCGATTGTCATCTTTATAGCATCGCCTTCACCTGGACCCAATGCGCCTCTGTCAGACGGTTGCAAGAACTCGAGTCAACCTGATTCCAACGCCGCCTCCGCTGTCCAAAGGTGGATGGCTGCTGGATTCCCTCCTGAGAAACTGGTTCTTGGTGTACCGTCTTATGGGTATCTCTCTTCGTCTAGCGCTGAAACCCTTCATCAACGGCGGAAAGCGCGATTTTCTTCGTCCCGTGGTCGTAACAAGAGTCGCACAACCTCTGACGTCAGGCTTATCGCCGAAGATGATCAGCAGGAGGGACAAATCATGTTTCGCGAACTAGTCAGACAAGGCGCTCTCGTACGTTCACCTTTGGCCAATGGCACACAAGACAACGGCGCAAGTTCACCGTCATTCAACGCCAACAACTCATCTACCTTTGTAGGCGTTCATGGATTCACCCGGTATTGGGACAGTTGCTCGGAGACACCTTTTCTGCGTTCGCCTTCGCAAAACCAGGTAGCAACGTATGATGATCCCGAGTCGTTTAGCTTAAAGGCGGAGTTCGTCAAGAAGATGGGCTTGCGCGGGGTGAACATGTTCGACACACATGGTGATACAGATGAGGGTGACTTGACTATGTCACTGAGGAATGTTTTAGAATTTTCTACGTGATATGTTCTGTCTTTGATTTGTACAAGTTCAGTGCCTCTGTAAACCAACAACATCAATGCATCTACTGTGCCATTAGGCTACAGAACACGGAAGACCAGATGATATCTAGGTGCTATGGTACACGTCGTGGCAATCCAGTTACGGATATTACAAGCGGGGGAGAAGGACAGGCGAAATTGTTACACTTCTCACAAAGCCAGCTATTAGAGACGCTGGGGATTAGAATGCGACGAGGAGAAAAAGTTGGTTCACTGACCAGAGCTATGCAGGAGAGGTTCAGAGCCAAGTCAAGTGAGATAGGGATAAATCACACCTAGATGACCACCAACCACAGGGCGAGCCTGGAAACCTTGAACCACACCAGTAACAGTATCATACCAATCACTCAAAGGGACCGAGTTAAGGCCGTTGACAGCATAGCTGTAGACAGAGTTGATGAAGACATCGCGGGTTGAGTTGTCCGTGACGATGGCTGCGGTCCACAATTGCCAATCTGACAAGAGCGAGATTTAGGATGGATGCACGCCGAAAGTTCGCGTAGTTACCTGACTTCGTGTATGTATGACTGTTGGCGCGGGTGAAGCATTCAGTGAAAAATAATACACTATTATTGAGACACGCACCGAGTGTCCAGGGGAATGCCATAGGCCTCTGCAAAAAAAAACTTTCAAAGAGAGGTAGCAGAAGTAATACAAACGAAACTTACGCGCAACGTTAGCGTACCAGGCCGTTTCTTGGAAGACGTAAGCCACGAGGTCTTGCGGCAAGACAGTTGACTTACGCATCGTATAGATAGATTCTGGGAATAGATTCAAGCCCAACAATTTGTCACCATAAAGATTATAGATCAAACCCCAGCTAAAAAGAGGTTCAAACTGTAGATCTCGAGAAACAGAGAAATAGTACCTTGCTGAGTCGCCATACTGAGAATCAAATAGCGTTAGTCTGATTCCATGTATCGAAGGAGCACATTGAACTCACATCAAGCGTTAAATGTGCACCTGTCGTGGACATGGCAAATGTTTGCCATTGCGAGACGTAGCTAGTGGCGGTTGCCTATCATATGAGGGACAATGAGGCATAGAATTGGATGGTTGAACTTGGGAAATGATGTCGACTGACCGAGTAGTTCGAACTTTGAGCACTGTTACCCAGTAAATTGTATACCTCGGACATAGCTCCAATGCCAACAATTCCCTTGACTGCGAGGTTCGTTTGATTGGCCAAAGGGCCAGCGAAGTCGTCCGTGCTAAGTTGGTTGTTGGGGACGAGCGAATTTGCAACCAAATATTGGGCCCATTGGTCAAGGAGCGCCGTCTGAAGATAATCATGTTTTGTAGTGAGTTACAAGCATGTAATTCCTCACATATTGCTGTAATTGAGAATGATCGTTTGATTTTTGTGCATAGCTCAAGGCCATGATCAGCATGTTGCCGCTCTCTAGAGGAGGGAGATGCTGAGAAATTCTGGTGAAAGGACGCAAGATAAAAACCTTCAATTGGCATCTGTATATCACCTCCGTCGTTGTGCCCTGTAGCATTAGGGTAGTTTGAACCTAAACACACATTGTTTAGAAGAGTTGAAAGGACGGATCTATGAAGACTTACCAAGATCATGTACGCTCCATTGGTTGGGATAAAGCCCAGTAGATTGATATCTGAGAAGACCTTCCAAAAGGTAATTTCCGAGTTCTGGATTCAAATACAGCAATATCGGCCACGCTGAGAAGATCACATCAACAGTGTTCACATGCTAACAAGAATTTTCGTCAAAAATCACAAAGACTTGGCGCGATGGAAACGTACGCCGCCACTGGAAAGTTCTTCAAGAAGATTAGATGCAACATGAAACATTGAGAATGACCGGACCTCTCAAAAACATGAGGATGTCACTTGTGTTCCAAGATCCATCACTGTTCTTTGCAAGGGTGATTTCTGTAGCCCCAAGAGCCTGTCTGACCGACAATTCTACGACGGCAGCATATGCAGGGGATATTGTGTTGGCATCCGAGTTGATTTGGGAATCCATTGCCTGAGCCCTAGAGAGAGCAGCATCGTAATCACTAAGGAAAGAGGATATCTTTCATTTTCGATGCATATCAGTATCGATTATTCTATACAAATAAAAATCGGCTTACGAGCGAGGAGACGTTGCTGTACTGGCTCCAGAAGTAGATACTACGGAGCTGTGTTCCACCAGAAACTACATACTGAAGAGCGGGATCGCGAACATGACCGACGGAGAATACCACGGGAGTTGATGCGTTATTGATTTCGCCCAAATCGTGGGCCAAGGCAAATACTGGCCAATCGTCATTAATAGCTCGGAAAGATGTATCCTGAGTGTTGGGAAGAAAACCGTTGTTGATGAACTGTGCACGAACAACAACGTCCTGGCCCGTTTGGTAGGTGGCACTAACAGTCTATATAAACACATGGATTGGTGAGAGTCGTAAGCGCACTAGTAGGATATAGACGTACATTGGGAGTGGAATAGTAGGCAGAGCCATCTATAACAATTGTCAACAGTTCGTGGCTCTAAGCATTTGTTCAAGACTAACATTGGGTAAGTTCATTGACTTCACTATACTGCATCTGTGTCTCTAGTTGCACTTGATGTGTAATAACGTCGCTATCCGCGGATGTCGACCAATTTACTTCAAGCGAAATATCACCAGACACCCATTCCGCGCTGATATCTGAGTAGACCTGGACAGAATGTGAAGCACCATCCGTAGATGCAGCAGAAACCGCCATGTAAGAAAACGGTGTCGATTGCTTAACGAGATCGGTGGCCTTTCAACACGAATCACCGATTATTGACGCTTCCGAGGGTAAATCAGACAGGCAAACCTCGACTGGACTCAGGAAAGCAACAGTTATATCAACCGGACCGGCAGACAAAACAAAGATGCTTTGAGTGGCCGTAAACTGCGATAGGTTTGCTCAGTTGTTTGGAGTGAAGACAAATTGCCAAAAAAAAAAAAAAAAACTCACCTGCAAACTTTTCTGTTTGGCTTGGGTGAAGGATGCACCTGGAACACTAGGTGTGCCCAGATAGCTGTACGCTACCGCTTCGACTTTCACAAACCCTGCCCAGCCCAAGATCTACTCATTTTGGAATCAACGGCGGTCATGGTCAAGCATCGTGGCTACTCCTCACATGCGTTCCTGTCCAGAAATTCGGCCAGGCGTCATTTAAAGCCGAGCCTAGAAAGAGGCGACTTAGCCCACGAAATATAGGGAGTGTGGGTGCATTTACCTGATCCCGGCAACCATGCAGAAAGATAGGGCGTGCGAACGGCGAGAGGTACGGCAGCTGGATTGAACGGATTGGCTGTCCCCGAAACGGACTGAGCAGTCACCAAGCACGCTGGAAGAGAAAACCAGCGAAGTATCGTGAAATGCATCCTCCCTGCCTCAAAACTCTTCTGTAAGTTGCCATCGCTGACTCCGACATCTTTATATGACTACAGTGCGAAGGTTGATGTCAGTGGGGTGTTTCAGAAGAAGATCATTCGATGGACTGATTTTGTTGCCCAACAAAACTCGTATCCACACAGCCTGAGCAAGAAGCAAGAATCAAGTTTTGGCAGCTATGACATATGATCATGGTGATGGCAATCAAGAAGAAAAACATACTAAAGTGGAATAAACCGCTCATAGAATCTTCTGAAGTTACCCTTGATCACTTTCAGTCTGGGTACATAAAATTACAACTTACCTTTATTGCAAGTCCAGAAAGGACTACTGAAGTCGTGGGCGTGGTTGAATTCGTCGGTGCTGAAAATGCGAAACTGATCCAGTCAAAACGAATGGCCTCCAGGTGAGATAAATCTGCTAGGCCACCTAAGCATTCAAGTGCTGCGCAGGTCATTCGAAATACAGTTCCAGGATTTTCAAGTTTGTGCGGGGGTGTTCAAATCATCGATGTATTTGACGCCGGGGGTGAAACATTCGTCGAAGAAAATTGGGCTTGTAGAACGACTTTTGCATGCGAGGAAGACTCGGAACCAGGAGATGATAAGCAGCATTTTCGAAAGCAGGTAGCTACCGTATACAACTCAGCTAGACTTAGAACCAGGTCTGTGCAAGTTCCAAAACTACTGAGTCCATGCCACATCAAGTCAAGCCTGGCGAGGAACTGGGAAGAGTCGACTGTCTATACTCGATGCGCTTTGTAAAAACACAAGGATGACCAGATGAAGAATATCTTGTTTTACTGTTGTGGCCACAAATATAGCCGCGTCGCGACTCGCCGCACAACTCCTTTTGGTCATCCTTTTTCTCTTCCTGCCTTGATGCTAGCCTGAGATTCCACATATACCCACTATTGCACTCGTGTATCGCTCAGGGGAGCTCATCTGAGGGTCCTGAGATCTCTTCGCCTACACTACGGCGAGAAGTAGCTTCTTGTGGCCCATGTAGAACAACGACGTTAGGACAGGCTGGCCTGGACCTGCGGGCGATAGACGGTACTACGCGCCGACGGGAATCGACACTCTGACTCTGGGTAAGGCTGGGAGTATATCTGAAGCAACTTGAGGCTTGCGGCCAGGGAGTTCAGGGAGTCGTCACGGTGAAATCGAAGGTACGAGATCAAGCTTGAACGTTCATGAGAAGATGGCCAGACATCATGATCTAACTACCATTCAGGACGATGGTATTCATTCGAAATGCCGTGACAACTCTGGGTCCACTCTGAGTCCTCGAGTCCTACACTCTGTGATATTGTCACACTTGGCGCTCAGCTTGCACCGATGATAAATGCACACTAGTCTACACTAGCCTACTTACCCGGCCCTTAGTTGCAGGAGCCGCAACGACAACTACGATTTACGCGATGTACTAAGTGAATTTCTGGTTTTTTCGATAATTTTAAAAGTCACACACTTACCTTACTACACAGGTCCTCGGAGAAGGCTCAGCCTTTTGGCAACCCATGGAACATTTTTGTCATGGCTCACGCCGCACGACCCACTTGTCCAATGTCTAAATCTCGTCCTTCGAAACGCCGGCCGGTTTCTATGTCACCGTACAAATACAAAATAGCGTGTTCGCTCGTGTTCGCGACACCATAGTGATGATATCGTCGATCGATGACAGCACCACCTGAGCATCCCGAACTCCGTGGCGGTCCGCCGGCGTAGTAGGCTCGTACAGTGATTACTCCACTTGTACCTACTTTTACGACGTTAACGCCAGCCCAACCTAACTAAATCCATCCTCTCCCGGATAACGCGCGGTCGTGAAAAGTCTCCGAGTGAACTCGATGGGGACACCAGTCGCTGATATCTATTCTACCGTCTACTACGTGAGCCCCGGAGTCTGACAGGACAGTCCGAACACAGTGGCGTGGCACCTAACACCACTGCTCAGATCGTTCGAGTTGTCAAATACTAGCAATGGCAGATTCAGAGCGTCTCTCGATTCAACTTGCGCATATCCACTTGCACATGCAGATGCGCGTGGCGTGGACTGCTTGCTTGTCCAGTGAGAACCTTGATCTGTTCCGACTAACCACCTTTGTGCTGTAAGGCACTATAGCTTAGCTGGTCTGAAACACGGTACTCTACCCCACACCACGCATCGTGCCTCAGGTCGACGTGCGCTGACACTGGGGAAGTTGACATGGCACTTTTATTCGATTTAGCTCCAAGCTACTGTCACTGGCGCTGGCACTGGCGTGGCTAAGTGGCCACCAAGCAAATAAGTACCTGGCTCCACCGTGGCACTGATCTGCCTAGAGGAAAAGCAATGCCGCTGGGTTTTATGCGGGCGAGTCATGCATCTTACGGAGCGAGAGAAAACTCAGATGAATGTCAGTCACTATGGGGCGGGCGGGCTCAGGAATTCGATCAGCTGTTTCTCGACCGCCGCCGTCACGGTGATCGCCCCAGAGGGGAAAATCTCTCAGTCCTTTGTTATTCCTGCGGCTTTTTTTGGAGTTCTTTTCATTGCTAGGAAGAAAGAAAGAGCTTTCTGGACCAGGAGCCTCGCACGTAAATGAGCATGGTACTGTAGAGTTCCAGCGGCGTTTGCCACAGAAGCGGCGCGCCTCCCTCGGGCTTCGACCTTGACTTTGCTCTTCGGATACTCCGAGGGTGAGCTTGAGCTGGCTTTTGCTTACACACTACATCTACAACTGGCAGGGAGCTGTACACTTTCCCACTGTGCTTACCCAGTTTGTTAATCATGCTGAAGAGATATGATTACGGTGCGCACCGCGCGGCGCGCGCGTACGTGACAAACATCCGATCGCGCAGTACGGTCGAGGTTGAACGTCTCAGACTCTTGCCAAGGCTGTGAGTCGCATGACTGATTGCGTGGAAGAGCAGACCGACGCTCGCAAGCTCGGCGTTCTGCATACAGTGTAAGTGACTTCTATCGAGAGCGCGAACCAGCGTTATCGACGCAGTGGGGGGGTGCTACTTAGGTAACCAAAGTCTAAGTGGTTGCTGCGCTGGATTAGTCTTACTACGCATGCCACGCCACTTCGAAAAGCGTGTAGGCAGCTGACATGACGACGGGGGCCACCACTGCTACTGCTGTGAACGAATCGAAGAATTTGTGGTGTGTAGTAGTAGTCGGTAATTGTTACACGTATAATTGAGTTCTCGAGGCGTATGGACAACTTTGAACCTGCCCGACATGGACCCATGTGCGCCGCCTCTTTTCCATCGGACATATATAGATTCCAAGACGGGAAATGAGCATGCCAAAAGAGCAGTGCGCGAAATGTGACAGCACATGGGAAGTGGTACGGAAATCCCTTGTGGACTGTATGAAGGATGACAACGTCTGAGCAGAAGTACCTAAGTACAAGACTGTACATGTACTTGGACGTAAGGAAGTAGGTGGATTTGCCTGATATAGTAGGAACCAAGAATGGCTATAGGAAAGCGCAGGAGAGAGCGAAGAGAACATGGAGGGATTACGGTCGGGACGTACATGCTAAAGAGAACGTTGAAGAGGTGGACGACGCTTGGTCGGTCGGGGGGCGCTGTATGTAACGATTAAAGCTAAGGTTTTGCTACTCGTAGAATTTTGGGGTTGCCAGTCAAGGTTAATATGGAGAGTTGCATTTTGGTATCTAGACTAGGGCTAGCCGAGAGGGAGAAAGGACCTTGTGGTGATTGTCGATATTCCCATGTACGCTTGGACTGGGATGATATCGATCATTGATCATGACTTGTTATGAGTAACATTTGTGTGATTTGGCGGGAACTGTGCTAATGAATGTGGAAAGCTGTGCGCGAAAACAGTTGGGGATTGAAAATTTCAGTGGCTGTATGCAGGGCCAGGCAGCCCTTGTGTTCTGAGACGGGATTGGGAAGCGAATGACGGAGGACCGGAATGATTCATTCATTCACGACCCTGAAGAGAAGAAGGTTAAAGTTTGGATAGTAGCCGGGGTGTCGCGTCGCAAAAGGCCGGTGTTTGTAGGAAATGAGTTACGTGACGGCACCGAATATGATAAATGCGACGGATGGCCAACTAGAAGCGCGGATCTCAGATACAGCTTCCATTCCAGGCATATATAAACAATTTCAACCCATCCACATAGATTACAACCATGTCCATCTTCACGCGTCCTGCGTCTCCTCCACCACGCCAGCCATCCCCCGAGCTGCTCTACTCTCCTTTACCCCTGCGCTCTCGCAATCGCACCCTGTCAAACTCACAACCAAGGCCAGCACCCAAAAAACCAATCCTCACCGTGCGCTCATACAACGATCTCGCGTCACGCGCAATCCACTCTCCACCACCCACACCACGCTCTTTACCACCAACCCTCACTCCAGACTATCATCATCGCAGAACCCTCTCAAATGCAATCCCTTACCGCTCTCCCCCTCCAAGCCCAACAATCTCATCTCCACCGCCACCCGTCCCTCCCATCCCTGCATTTGTCCTTTCTCCACCCGACAACCCTCGCTCCAGGAATCTTTCCTCGTCAAAAAAACCCTCTCTAAAACCTCGCATCCAAGGCATCACATGCCTCCGCTTCTTTTCCATCCGCAACAACGCTAAACAGCACCCACCACCTCCCTCTCCTCTCAGTGCATGACCATTCAACTTGCATTCCACATCCTTCTTGTACTCTACTCACACTCTTGACCATTCCTTGTTCTTGTAATCATTGACACCATCACAATCTCATCACGCCTCACTTCATACCGTACCAATTAGTGTATAATTCATCATACCCACAAACCTACACTCTTGTCCCATATCCACCCTTAGAACCCATACGTCTTACGCGTTAATATAGCCATCATTGTCGCCACTTGTGGCCACCGTACTTGTTCTCAAACTTGAAACCATCAAACGCGTCCCAGGTACATCTCCGCCACATCTTGTCACGTTTTCGCTAGTCCATGTCAGGTACGGCGATCCGAAATCTCCTAAATTTGCCACATCAAACTCCCGACGCGGTGATTAGCCTTCGCCGAAATAGTACGCCGTTTGGACAACAACGTGGTGCCCGTCCCTGAATGCGCGCTCTCTTCAGCTGGAGCGATCGAGTCAATCCGAGTACATAATATATAACTGTGGGTATCAGCGTGTGAGTTCAGCCAACACTGCGCCCTTTGCGGTGAAATTGAAATGTAGAGAAAAAGACTCCGACCGAGGTTATTGCGCATGTGGGGTAACTGGTTATAATATTGACAGCTATATCAGGCAGGATCTACGAATACAACTGCAGAGTCGGCATCAGTACAGTCAATATCCACCATGTCAATGATATGGACGCACCAGATACATTACAAAAGTTATTCGAGCGTTTTTATCCTTGCCTTGAAAGAAAAAAAAATATGTAAACAAGAAAAACAACCACCAAAAAACCCCTTCAAAGATCATCGATACCCTTCAAAGTCCCATTCTCTCGCGTAACGTCCGATCTGAACCGTGTGCAGAATCATTAGCAGGTGCGGAAGAAGCCTGATATTGCTGTCCATGTTCATGTCCAGATGACGTCCGTGCCCCGCGTCCCCCTCCTCCACCGCCACCCCCGCCGCCACTACCCGCGCCAAAATTTCCCCTCCCACCGCCTGCGTTCCTCCGGTGCCTGCCATGTCCCTCCCGCTCCCTCTCCCGCCCACCACGGTCCCGCTCCCTATCCCTCTCTCGCTCTCGCTCTCGATCACGTTCGCGCTCCGCCGAGGCTGGCCGCGCGTGTGCGTGGTACGAATGCGCTGTATCCTCATCCACATCCATCGTCTTGCCGTACCCATGCCCATGCCCATGCGCGCCCTTCCCGGATCCGGCCCCCCGGCCCTGGCGTGGTGGTTGCTGTGATTGATACTCACGCGTATCGCCCCCGCCCCCGCCCCCGCCCCCGCCTGCCCCGCGCGACGAGCGTCCGCCGTATGACTTGTGGTGTTGCGGAGCCCCCCCGCCCCCGCCTCCGCTGGACGGGGCGTCGGAGAGCCGCGGCTTTTTGTACGACCTGGGTCCAGTCGGCGGGAGCTTGGGCGTTGGCCCGTTGGTCGACGTGCCGGATGGAGGCTGCTCGGCTGGGAGGGCGGCGTGGTACGTCGTGCGCGGTGATTGGGTGATTGATGATTTGGAGCTCGTGTTGGCGCTCGTGCTCGGGCGGGGGGGCGCGTTGCTTGCGAGGAAAGAAGTGTAGGATTTGTCGAGTTCCGTGCTGGGTGGGGGTCATTTAGTTTGGTTGGTGATGAGGTGGACAAGTGTACACGTACGATAGACTGGCGATGGCTTGGTGGGATTCTGCAGGAAACGGTGAGGATGGAGATGGAAAGTGTACGGTGGAGAACGTACCTCGTAGCGCGCCCTCTAGACGTGCAACAACTCTACGCAGACCCCGGACTTCCTCCTTCAACCTACCCGTTTCACTCGACTTCAACAAGTCATAGAGCTCATCATTTTCCTCCTGCAGCAGCCGCACCTTCTGGGTAAGCGCAGCATTTACCGTGTTGGAGCCCGTAGTCGCGCCGCACGCGACGCTGGAGAGCGCATGCAGATGAGGCGATAGCACAGACACCAACGCTGGCGGGAGCGTAACAGGTTCCGTCGTCGATGGCCCAGGCTGCGAAAGCACAGTCCGCCGTAAATGGGCGAGTTCATCCTGCGTGAAAAGTAACCCGTCAGTCAGTGTCGTGTCACGGTACGTTAGCGCGGCAAAGGCGTGTTCGGGACGAATTATCTCACAGTGAGCTCGGAAAGTTGGGTGTCGCGGAGGCGCAAGAGAGTTTCCAGCTCGACCTCGCGAGATGAGGGTAGTAGATTCATGGTCTAGATGCACAGAGCGGGCGCCGGTACACCAGTTGCACGTTTCTTGGTAGGATGGCAGTTTTCTGGTGGGTTGTGCAGGTTGGGCGCGTCGTCGACTTTTTTCTGTTAGCCCAGCAGTGTTTCTGTCATTATAGCATATAATTTACACTTGCAATGCAAAACTTACAAGAAAGAAATTGACGATATGCGCAGGGCGTGGCGATGGGTCCTTGTCAATTACTTTCCATTGATCGCGCTTATTATCTCCAAGCACAACCAAACAGTGGCGCGTATAAAAACTCTCTTTTTTCTCTTCCTTCTCTTTGTCCTTTCCTCTGCGACTGGTACGTCTCATTTCCTTTGCTGTCTCTCATCTTTTGGTTTTGGCGTTGATGTCAACTTTATTCACACTGTTTGAGCGAACGTGCTTGTTCACCGCCGCTGTGAGACTTTTCTACAACGGTAGCTGAGCCTACCTTTTTTTTTATCCCCTTCTCACGCCCAACTCGTTCTTGTGCTGATCAATCTCAATTTTCCAGTGCTACAATCAAGATGGATGGAAGGGTATCGCATTGCAGTGTATTGTGTGTAGATATTATAGGGAGATTATTAAAAAATGATATTTTTTTAATCAATGTTCCTCGAGAGCGCCTGGTGGGATTTGTCCCTGGTTTTGCGTGAGAGCACCGTGCAAGATGTAAAAGAACGGAGCCGATTTCACAGGCGGTGGTGATGACTGGTACCCAACGGTTAAATTGCAGCGGGGGCAGTTGAAACGATATTGCCGTTCGTGTCCGCCTTGCCTGAAATTTCCGAGCCGTTCCATAAATCAGCTAAATGCCCGCGACAAATCGGTGATGCGCCCGCGCGCGTCTGGGCCTTTGTACGCACCTTTCGAGAAGAATAGGATCGCCGGAAACAGCGTTTAGCTTGAACACTCTTGCCTTTGCTTCCTTGCTGTCTTGAGTACGCATGATTATGGCATTGTCAGTTTTGCGTCGCGGGAGAGTAGCCAGGCTTTTGTCAATAACGAGCTGTATAACAGACATCAAATTTAGTTTGTCGTCCTTATGGAATGGAATGTCGCGCTTACGATGAACTCGCCACAAATGCAATCTGAAAAAGGAATGAAATGATATGTGTTACAAAATATAGTTTGGCCTACAATAAACACGAAGAGCTGCTGCTGAAGACTCCGTTGGTTTGGCTGCGGTTCATGTGGTCAGACCGGCGTAAATGCGTTGGGGATCAGCTCACCATCAATTGAAGACGAAACGGCCGAACGAGAGACGACTTTGGGCATGGTGGACAGACGTGGAGTATTGACGGAAATCTGGCCGCCCAGGCACACGGCACCGCTTCGAGTTCAAGCACTGCATAATTATACTCACGTGATATATTTCACGATCTTATTGAATTGTGGCCTTGTCAACTTCTTTCCCCAATCCAACTACCCGTCCGTGACTACTACATATCTCTGCCCCCCCTCGCGAAATGGCTGAAAAAGATGCCACAGCGAGGCTTAGGAGGGCCGTCAAAGGTCCGCCTCTTTTCTTTACTTTTTTTCCGCGTTTTAATCAATTCCCCACAGAAAATAACTTGTTCTTGGTTAAACGTCTCATCCACAGGACGGACATGCGCAATATTGACCCCTCACCGCGTCGATATACATCTCTGGCGTGGGCTGCTGTTTTAGGCCATGAAGAGACTTTTGAGTTTCTCCTCACATCGGGTCATGACGACACAGAGCTGAGCAGAGTGCGTAATCGTGCGACCAGCCGTTATTGGCATTCATTTGACGATACTTTCTCTGATAGGACGCGGACAACAACACTATTCTCATGCTTTTGGCAGACCATGCATCACCGTCAAGAGATACCTTCCATGAAATGGAAGACTCATCGGCTGCAACGCTACGGATGGCACGGTTGTACTATGATCGATATTCAGGGGTTTTGGACTGGGCAAATTCTCTGGGTAGGACTTGTCTCTCAATTGCATCAGCAAAAGGGAATGAGGAACTCGTTCGAGTACGGCCATTCCGCGCTTTGTCATGCCCTTTCAAACTAACGTTTGCAAAAAGATGTTCTGTGACCTAGGGGCGGATGTTGATCTTCCTGATAATAGAGGGGATTCGCCACTACATTTGTGAGCTTCATCGCACGTTTGCTCGATTGCACTCATCTCACGGTTACTCTTACAGTGCTAGCGCATGGGGGCACATACCAGTGAGTAGAATTCAGTTCCACGGCCTTCCACCGCTGACGATTAACTCAGGTCGTTCAACTTCTGATCGAAAGGGGATGCCAGTTTGCGTCTCGGAATAATGATGGGTTCACTGCTTCCGACTACGCATATTCGTGAGTAGCTTCGGCTGCTTCTCGGGCCACATGCTAATGTTTTGTTCTGTACAGTTTTAGCACGAAGGACACGCTACAAGACACAGCCCGTTTGACTTTCGAGAACAACAAGAAGTCGCGGCGACATATTTTTGCTCAAGCAGCCGAAAGAGGGAACGAATGGAATGGAACTTCTCCCATCCCTATGCCTAGACGTCGCGATGCTCCGCCCAGGATGAGGAGTGGCTCCGGCACGAGTCGCTCCACTACGACTGCCTCGGACAGCGGGGAATTGGACAGCTCTGGCTTGGCCCCCGGTTTTAGCCAATCGTCCTTTTCCGCTGCTTCTTCACCTTCACAACCTTCCACGGGATCACACTCATACTATCATGCCCAACACCTTACTCCCCAAATGACTGCCACTAGCAGTACCCTTACCGTCTCGGGCTCGACCTTGCCATACAACCCAGGCCCTTCATTAAACCCTCCTCCCAATGGACATCCAACACTTTCTCCTGTTGCTACTCGAATGCGGGAACGGGATGCCGACGCTAGAGAGAAGTATCTGCTCCGGAATCGAAGTGGAAGCCAAGGGACTTCATCAACAGACAATAGATCCCAGAACGGGTCTTATTTTGCATCAGCTGGACCGTCAGCGGATGGGGACGACATCACTGCACTAAACCCTGTGGCTAACGGAGGAGCCACAACACCGCGACGACTACGGCCTTCAGTATCAGCTGCACAACTTAGCACGTCCGACCAAGGAACTCCTACTCATACGATCCACACTCAACCGGAAACTCGCCACAGAGCTGGCACGGGGTCATCTTCCCGACCTTCCATATCTTCACAACCTTTACTCACAAGATCCTCATCGACATCGACGTCACCACGATCAATCGCTGCTGCTATTGAGGAAGGCGAATCCTTCATGGGTCCGCCAAGCCAGTATGCACAGTTCCCTGAGCCCCCTGGGGCCAATGAAGAGCTCTCGTCGACAACGACCACACCAGTCGCACATCGTCGGAAGGGTTTCCACATACTATCAAAACCTCTGCCGCCAATTGACCCGTCTGTGAATCATCGACGAGGGATGTCGGCAAATTCTGTTCGAGGTGCATAACTTATATAAGTTATAGGACATATGTTTCTGGTTCCAATGTACTATCATCGTTTGTATTGATTATTCTGCTTTGTGTTGCTACTGGCTGTATGTATGAATATATGAGGTACTTATGGTGTTGACCCGCCCCGAGCATGTTGGACAGGTGTGACTGAGCTAGGATTGAGAGGGAAAATGAAGTATGGCTCGGCAGGTGTACGGAGGGTGCCGAGTATGGCGCAAGTAAGTAGTCATGAACCCCACAATCAATACTTATAAACCTCGCATGTTTTGCTTCACCCTCCTTCACTAGAACCTTAGCACTTCAGATGATTGCCCCCATTGCAGACAGCGACCCAGACCCGACCACACAGATACCCTGGCCCTCTGGTCGTCCTACACTGTCGTCCAACCTTGACGATGCCTCCAAGCCCATAATCATAGCAACCTCCGACGATGGCGTCTCGCGAAACATAACAGAGGCCACACCCAAGAATCAGGAACCACGCAAGCGCCGCCTGACCACTTGGGACCTCATCACGCTGAGCGTGTCGATGGCCGGAGCTCAAATCGCGTGGACCGTCGAGTTAGGGTGAGGTGCTGCGTCATTACCTGTCATACAAAGTATCTTACCCTGCAACTCGCAGCTATGGCACTCCGTTCCTGCTGGGCTTGGGCCTTTCAGAGCATATCACGTCTCTCGTATGGCTAGCGGGACCTATTAGCGGGCTGATTGCACAACCAGTGATAGGTGAGGCTTTGGCATGTCTGTTTGCTTTATACCATGCGCTGAGGGGTTTATGCTATCTAGGTGCGCTATCAGACTCTTCGACATCCAAATATCGACGGAGATACTGGATTATCCTATCTACTATCGCACTCGTGATATCCACGTTTACGCTTGCCTATTGCGAACCTTTGGCAAAGTTGATAGTGGATGTCCTGAATGTTGGTGTCGGTGATTGGGATGATGAAAGAAAGAGACAGGTGAGCTTCTTTGATAAATATATTGCATGGCCAGGACTCTAACGCTACACAGGCGAACAACATTGCCATCGGATTTGCTGTTGTATCGTTCTACATTCTCGACTTTGCCTTGAACGGCCTTCAAGCCTCTCTGAGGAATCTACTCCTTGACGTGGCACCTGCTGACCAACTCAACGCTGGAAATGCGTGGCATGGAAGAATGACCAACGCAGGTAACATCATAGGGTTTGGATTTGGTACGTATCTCCTTTGTGGGGCTATCAGAAGTTCTCAAAGTCGACGTTATAGGGTTCCTTCCCCTGGCAAAGTTACCTATCATTGAGCTCCTCGGAGGTACCCAATTCCGCAAGTTTTGTGTCATTTGCATTGTTATACTTGTCGCCACCGTCTGGATTACGTGCTACTGCCACGAGGAAGAAGAGCGCCAGGAAATATTGGCCAAGAAAAATAAGTATGTTACCTGCACTCCACATGTCTTTCTTGCACTGACAATTTCAGCAGCAAACTGAGAGATGTAATTCTTAGCATTTATTCTGCTACCATCACCCTTCCCAAGGCCGTTCGTCGGGTTTGCTATGTCCAGCTTTTTGCTTTTATGGGTTGGTGCGTTTCTAAGGGGCCTTCGAGCATCTTCGTCCTTCTCACATCTGCCATAGGTTCCCATTCCTCTTTTATTCGTAAGTGAAAATTACATCGTTTAACTCGTAACCTGATTTGTGTATAGCACGACGTACATGGGCCAAGTCATGGCTTATGAACTAGGCAGAGAACCTGATGCGGACTATGCTACTCGCACTGGAGAGTTTGCAATGCTCCTGTACAGTATTGGTATGTTTCTTACCATCTTGTATCTCCAAATAGCTCACAATTTCTTCTGCAGTTGGAGTCGCTACAGGCACTCTCCTTCCTCACCTTGCCAGCCGTGATCGACGCCTATTGGGACACAAGGGAGATGTGGACCAAGATGCAGAAATCACACGGCTCCGACACACTGTGCAAGAATGGCGTGCAGAGGCTGCTCGTCAGGGTAAGCCACTGCGACTACCAATGATGCCATTTCTCTTGCGCAACATCTGGACTGGGGCACTGCTGTTGTTTAGCGTCCTGACATTTTCCACTTTCTTCATCACGACAGTGGTGCAGGTAAGTTGCTGTCCTGATCCTT
Source organism: Tricholoma furcatifolium (assembly GCA_018854895.1). Taxonomy (NCBI): domain Eukaryota; kingdom Fungi; phylum Basidiomycota; class Agaricomycetes; order Agaricales; family Tricholomataceae; genus Tricholoma; species Tricholoma furcatifolium. The sequence continues at coordinate 21,872 of JABAJV010000040.1, forward strand.
TACTTCTCATTCTTATGCATCTTTCAGGCTACGATCTTCATCGCACTCGTTGGCATTTGTTGGGCAGTAGCAATGTGGGTGCCTTTTGCCATTATCATGGAGGTACGAGATTCTTTTGCCTACGTTGGTGAATATCAACATTAATGCCCTCATAGACCCTCAAAGAAAAGGAACGACAGCCACCTCGACCTACCGAGGCACTCGCATCAAGGCGTCCCTCGCACACCCGCGTTGTCTCTACTCCTGCTTTCTATCGTCGAGGACTCGACGAACGTCAACCGCTGCTTACGCGACGTCGATCGTTTGATGCATACGAATCTGGCGCAGAAGAAAGCATTATCACTCCCATGGCAGGAGGCACAGTCCTTGGCATCCACAATCTTGCCATTGTCATGCCTCAATTCATCGTAAGTAGATTGTGCATGTGAACTAAAAACGAAGCTGAGCTCGATCTCAGGTTGCTTTGGTTACAAGTGCCATTTTCCGCATTGTCGATGGTGGATCCTCTGCAGGTCATCTGCACGGAACCGACGACAAATACTATGGGAAGACAGGTGTCGGTTGGGTGTTGCGTTTTGGTGGATGTTGCACTTTGATTGCAGCAATTATAGTACGAGGAGTCGCGCCCACGCCGACTGAGAAAGCCATGCGTCGCCGCCTCGGCGAAATGCAAGTACTTAGAGAGGAAACCAATGCATGAGGAGCGTTTGTATATTTCTATGATCTTTTGGCACATATTTCCGCTGGGTTTTCATCATGCTATCATTTGATGTAATAATATATTGTTGCACTTTCTACTATCGTTATGACTGGATGATGCATAAGACGTAGTCCCAGCCGTTGAAGTCATCTGTGGCGATGAAGCGGCATGGTATCGGTGTTGTGGGCGGCAGTTTTTCATTCCCAAATATATCTTGAACGATTTTCCTGTCTATGTTGATAGATGAGCGAATGGTCATTCGAAAATATTTATAAATAACATACATGATGCAACGCGAGACGGTATATAGAAAAGTCGAGTGGAAAGGTTTCTCTTCGTGAGTGTGGAAGGTAACAGTTGTCCATTGCGGATGGCATCTGAGAGTGAAGAATTACCTGTAGGGACTATCAGAGGCTGAACGGTGACAGAGGATAGATATTGCGCACTCCCTCCCTTGATGTAGATAAGGGTACAAGCAGCGAAGTCGTCATCACCAGAACAGTAAGATATCTCCCATTCTAGTACTGCACCATCGGCAAAGTCAGTGCGCTCTGCAACAAAAAAGTTAGAGTTATGAAACCTCGAAGTGACATAGACTGCACGTTTTTCACATGCAGGTTCTTTGAGCTGCATAATATTGCCCTCATCCTCGTCAAAAATGGCACATCGGCCTGTGTGAATAAGCGCTTGCTTTTCGATTAAAGCATCCTTTGGGAGGGCTTTGACGGCCAAGTACAGATTTGGAGTACGGGGTACCTGATGCACATTTTGGTTATCTTTTAGACAACAAAAGTACAAAAAACGCACCTCTGTTGACGCACGAATCACGCTCTTCACTCGCAGGAGGTTAGAGGTGTCAGCAAACCAGTACAAAGCAAGTTGTGTATGTCCAGTCCAGCCCAGACCAGAAGTGCTTCTTAAGACATCTGTCACCCTCGAAACATGCTGACAGGCTAAGGCAGTTTCAGTAGCCAATGAGAGTGGTGAGGGAAGAGCAAGTTGGGGAGGAATGAGTCCAATCTGTCCGGAAATGAAGATACGTTCTCCTGCCTATCAAGGTTCATTCATTCGAACAGAGTTTAAGCAAGAATGGCAAAATGCATACAGTTATAGCTTGAGAATAAGGCCCGATATTTGCCGGGGCCCAATAGCTTAGACCCTGGACATGAAGAGCTTGGCGATCATTAGGCTGCTTCTCGTCGAATGCAACGCAATCAAGTCGGACACGTATTGGATGAGGGAGGTCAACGGACACACAGGCTCGTGCGGGTGGACTAGATCCAAAAAACGTTGCATACACAGCATTCACGCGTGCAAAGAGGTCAATATCGGACAAGAGCACATTGATGTTTGTGCAATTAGAGATATCAAGACCAGATTGATTAAGACGTGCTGCGAGGTAATGTGAGATTATGCTACAAAGCTGGAGGTTCTCTTACTTTCCAACAGCCGGAAACATAGTGTGACCTCTTCCTCGATAGAAAGCGAAACGATGGGATCTTCAACGGTACGTTCGATATTTGAGATAGATATCCAAGACCCAACCTTGCGGCCTTCTCCAACTGTGACTCCGAGATCGTCATTTGAACGAGGTGGTCCTGAATCTTCGCACTGGGTTGGTGTAGCCTGTTCGACTGCATCATGCATCCTTACAAAAGGATCGCCCAATAATTCCGGTATTGTTAAATCGAAATCTTGGCAAGGTGGTTTGGCTTCTAAGTGAGCCTTTTTTACGCGCAGAAATGCAACCGTTGCGAAGCTGCTGTCGGAGTGAATGACTGTTTCGACTTCGGACCTGATCTGTATGGTCAGAAACAAATGAAAAGAGGATCGGAGAAAATAAAACCTACAAAACTATGCGATGTTTAAAGAGTGGGCAGTCCAAGGTGAGGCTCTCATACTCTCCACCTTCTCCGCATATGTGAGCACCATACTGTTGATTCTATTGTAGCGAGTCAGATAAATTCTGCAAAGAGATTGACGCCGTACTAGTTTCACAAGGGTTGGTTGCATTTCAGAAAGAGATCTTCCAAGATGTTTAGTCGTCAATCCAATCCCAGCAACTTTAATAAGAACTGCTTCCATTCCAGCACTGATCATCTCATCGAATAGTTCGCCTTGGTCCCTATTCCAGAGATAACACAAGGGTGTAAGTCCGAGCCTGCGACATCTACAGAAAATATTAAAACGCAGACAAGAACCAAGAAAAAGGCTCACACATGTTCGACTCGTACACGCTGATAATTGGACAAAATTGCACCGACAGAAACACCCAGAACGTTAGGATGATGTGCCTATATTTGGATGAATATAAAAGATTCTCTGGAGGGAAAAACACGCGCCTTGACTTCAGATAGCAAAGCCATGAGATCCTCAGTCTCATCTCCCTCAATCGCACTTACACCCTTGGATTTTCTACTCCCGTACTCAGATCCCTGCTCAATCGCGTTTCCAGTGATAACGCGCCGGTATAGAGGGACTTCTAATGCTTGTGAAACGAGTTCGATTGCATCCTGACCCACGGTTTGATATAGATACGAGTCGAGTTCCTCTGAATACATTAAGATTGTGAGTTCGCTGAAGGGAAGGAAAAATGGCTATATTTTGACCTTTTCCTGGGCCAGGGCCCAAAGACGCGGCTGCAACAAGTTCATGACCATTCTTCGCGCAATGTAGAAGGTTGAAGCAGCTATCTTTGCCGCCACTGAGGAGGGCAAGATATTTCATGGCTAAGGTCAAATCAAAAAGGGTAATCGGGGTGTCTGGTGTCCTTTGATTCCCGATTTTGAATCTTGACTTGGGTGACTCCTCAAATTTCTATCCTCTACAATGCCTACGATATCTGTGGACAAGGCCGACCTCTGGGAACGACTTGGGAAGGAATACAGTACGCCGATTCTTGCATTATACTTCAAGGACTATCTCCGATCTCTGTCTGATTTCTAGCTACCGAGGAGTTCGACCGATTGTGCTTCGAATATGGATTGGAACTCGACGAAGACGTGTGTTTCTTGTATTTTCCCTCGGGATATGCTCATACGATCTGCAACAGACAACGGAAGAGGTAGAAGCAGCGATCAAGGCTGGATTGCCTGCAGAGCGACCCGTATGTTCAGCACATTTCTTAGTTATCTGTCGGCTTACCTGCCATGGCTCTAGCAATTGAAAATTGAAGTTCCAGCGAATAGGTAACGCGTGAAACTGGTCATTTATTAGTACCCCATCTAATACGATGATTTTCCAGATACGACCTGCTTTGTATCGAGGGAATCGCTCGTGCGCTCCGTGTCTTCCTGCAAAAAGAGGAAGCACCCCGCTACAAGCTTGTTTATCCTCCTGGCGGAGAGTCTGAACTGCTCACGGTCACAGTTAACCCAGAGGCATGTCCATGAGTTTTGAAATTTACGCAAGTATAGCTGACAAGATCTTTGCAGGTGAAAAAAGTCCGCCCTCTCTTTGCTTGTGCTATCCTCCGCAACGTCAAGTTCACTCCTCGATCTTACGCGTCTTTCATTGATCTGCAAGACAAGTTGCATCAGAACATTGCCCGTCGGCGACAACTCGTGGCTATTGGAACGCACGATCTAGATACGTTGAAGCCGCCTTTCAGATACGAGGCCCGACCACCTAAAGATATCAAATTCATTCCTTTGAACAAAGATAAGGCCTATACTGCTGAAGAACTTATGACGGTCTATGAGGTTCGCGCCGCCATCTATCCAATTATGATAGGGCAATTCTGACGCTCTCCCAGTCTGACAAGCACTTGTCGAGGTACCTCCACATTATTCGTGACTCTCCCGTATACCCCATCATATACGACTCGGTGGACCAAGTGCTTTCTATGCCCCCGATCATCAACTCGGAACACAGCAAAATCACACTGAACACGAGAAACATCTTCATCGATGTGACGGCGACTGATCAGACGAAGCTTGATATCGTTGTGAATATCATGGCCACGATGTTTTCCGAGTACTGTGAAGAGCCTTACGCGTTGGTCCTTTTTCTTATTTGATTATACCGATACCCTTTTTAACTTCGAATATCTCAGCATCGAACCAGTTAGAGTCATACTTCCTGATGGTAAAACACGCATATGCCCAGATTTATCGGAACGTCAGACGACTGCACGCGCATCCTACGTGAATGCATGCACAGGCCTTTCCCTACCAACAAACGAGGTTTCCAAGCTTCTATCTCGAATGTCCCTGCACAGCACGGTCTCGACTGAGAATCCTGACGAGGTGTTGCTCGAGATCCCTCCGACGCGGCCTGACATATTCCACGAGTGCGATGTCATGGAGGATGCAGCTATAGCGTATGGCTTCAACAATCTGCCACATACTTTCCCCGCTACAAGCACAGTAGCACAGCCTCTGGCAATCAGTAAACTCAGCGATATCGTACGCCAGGAATGGGCGCTGGCTGGATGGGTCGAGGTCCTTCCATTGATTCTGGTGCGCGTCTACTTTAGGCCGGTCCGGTCGCCCTGGACATGTTATACTTACCACGAGTTACAGTGCTCGCACGAGGAGAACTTTGAGTTTCTTAATCACGTCGACGATGGGAAGACTGCTGTGAAGATTGCGAATCCGAAGTCTCTCGAGTTCCAGGTCGTGCGCACGACACTTATTCCTGGACTGTTGAAGACGATCCGCGAGAACCGCTCTCATGCGCTTCCCATAAAGATCTTCGAGACCTCTGATGTGGTCTTCAAAGACACCTCGCGAGAACGTCAAGCCCGCAATCAACGCAATGCCGCTGCAGTGTGGTGCAACAAAACTGCTGGGTTCGAGATTGTGCATGGAATGTTGAATCGTGCTATGAAAATGCTTGAAATCCCTCTCATCGGGAATACGGACGACAAGGCAGAGACTGGCTATTACATCAAGGAGAGGAGCGGTGAGTAGTATTTATTCTTGTACCTTGTTATAGCCTAACCTCATTTGTTGCAGACCCCCTCTACTTCCCTGGTCGTGCAGCAACAATCTTCTATCGCCCGCCTCCCGCAAAAACGAGCGACACCATCAAAGAGAATATTAAGGGAGACATAGAGATCGGACATCTAGGCATCCTCCACCCAAGTGTCCTCGCAAACTTTGAAATCGGCTATCCGTGCTCCGGGCTCGAGTTCACACTAGAACCTTTCAAGAAGAAGATGCAGAAGATCTGGACCAACGACGAATAGTCGGCGAAAACGCCACTTAATCTAGAAAGAATGTATCGAATAGACTGATGCTCTTGAATGTTCGATATAGTATTCATTTGAACCAATTGAGTGGTTAGTTCATGTCATTGTACAGGTTCCTGGATCCAGAACATATCGTACACCAAAGGTAGAGTTAAAATGGAATGTGTTCATTGTCTTCTTGGCTTTTCTTCCACTTCGGCCGGACCCGCAAGGACTGCAAGACGTGAGATATGATGCACGATGACACCGCGGAATCAACTCACTTATGGCGACCAAGGCGGCAAGACCGTACATCCAGTATTTTTGGAGAAGAGATTTTTCTGGAACTGGCTCAACGGGGGCGCCTTCAGGTGTCAAGGGGGGAGGCGTCGCTAATTGAGGACTGAGGACCGATGAATCAATAGCTGTCAAGGATATGACATAGGTGCGTTCTTACAGCGGAGGATAGTGAGGGTCTTTGAGGATAACGGTAGTGTTAATATTTGCAAAAGACTCGAAAGGGGGAGGTTTCTTTGCAGACTTCTTGGATTTAGACTTTGGACAAGCACCGTTATGGGGAGTAGGAGAGACGAAATAATTGATAGCGTAAGGTTTGTGGGTATCGGTAACATGGAGGTATATGGTCTCGGCGGTAGACCCAGGCAGATGACACTATTGGGTAGACATGAGGATGGAACGCGATTAGTCCAAATTAGATGGATACATACGGCCTTGACTGAAGAAATGTCCCAGTGTGCTTCTGAAGTGTCACCCTCGCGTTCCAGAGCGACCTGATAGAGCATTGAGTTCTTGTTTTGGACTTGCTGTTGATCCTTGGCAAACGAAGCGATGTCGTCTGCAAAAGTGGGGGCCAACTGAAAGTCGACTGAATTGTCGTCTGCCATAGTGACTATGCCGCGCTGACGGAAAGGACCCTGGTCCTCAAGGGGATGGTATAAACGGTGATGTAGTCTATATTGGACATTGTCTGCTGATACGATGGACAAGGAAAGGAGGCCGAGGATAGCAGCGAATGGGAGAGTGAGGGTCATGGCTAGAGAGAGACGTGTCACGGGGAGCGGAAGTGCATGTGATCCGAAGGCCTGCGATTGGATGGCGAGAGCAGTCCAGGCCTTGGACCGAGTTGTGATTGGCTGAACGTCGTCATTCAATCATGTTTCCTTATATTCTCCAATCCTATTCAGCTCTCTTCTCATGTCATCTCTCCCAACTCCCCCCTTCTCTCCAGTTCAATCCCATCTGCCGCCCTCAGATGGTTCCCTCCATTCCACACTCAATCTCCTCGATTCCCTAGAGGATTTCTACACAAATCAGCGTCGCTGGATAGACCACACCCGCATCGCCCTCGACAGGGCATTTGACGAATCAGAGGCCGTCCATACAGACAGCAGCAGCAGCTCCGTTCGATCCGACGACGAACAGCGCAGTGCGTCCCCTGACAATCGCGTCAGGAGAAAGAAAGGGTTACACCTCAAGTTAGAGTTATTAAACTCGCCCCCATCACACAAACACATCCGCCGTATCACATCGCGCAGAGATCTTGACCAGCGGAAGCAGATGCTGGAGATGCTCGACGAGATAGCGCAGGCAAGGATAGACAGCTGCAGATTCGTCCGGCGCATCGTCAGGAACACCAATCACAGCATCGACACTTGATAAACTCCAGCGAGGTAAATTGAACGCCAACGTTACTCTCCAATGCAAATGATTGATCTCTTCCGTCAGATGTCACTTATTTCTAGAATTAGTCGGTCTAGACTCTTTGTTGATGGATCATAGGCAAACATATTGGCAGGCGTGGTCGGAGGATTCGCTTCTTGGGGTTATTTATTGAGCGCAGTAATGGCAAGAATTTTGATAGACCAATAGCATGCGTTACAGCAATTGGCAACGAGTATGAGAACGAAGCCTAAAGTTGTCTTCATCTATCTTTCTTCGCTCCTTGTGACTGCGCCTCCATCCGCAGTCCCTCATCAGCTAACCAGCGCGTCGCGCTCACCGTAAGCGCAACGAGTGATGCAACAATGTATCCCAAAAGCGCGGCGTATGCTGGTGGGAGGGGATATGCCTGGAGGAGAACTGTCAATCATCCGAGCAGTACGGTAAAGATGTGGAAATAGAGACGAATGATAGAAGATATAAAAACAGATTCATTCACCCACCTGCCACGGACGGTCCCAGTCCAGCGCGATGGGGATGACGCCAAACCAGGACCCAAGTAGAGCGCCAATTGCAGGGTAAACGAATGCGCGCTCAACGGGGGCGCGGGGGCTATTAATCAAGGTCAAATGAAAATAAGCGGGAGGCATTAAAGAGGTATGGAAACATACGAGAGTTCTGCGAAAAGGCGAACCCAGGTCAATCGCTTGATCGTAGTATTATTGGAGTTTGCAAAGGGTAATGATAGCGGTGCACCGAGGGAATATAGTGGCGGAAAGACGATAAGGAGCGAGAGAAGGAGGGAAAGGAGGTACGTCTGGGGAACGAGGCTATTTAAAAGTTAGCATTATAATTCAAGAAGCAAGGTGTAAAATACCTCGACAAGGGTGCGCCAAAAAGAACAAGGATAACATGTATAACTATTGACGCAGCAAAAGTATCCAAGCATACGCGCTATTGATTGATGTCATTGGAAGTGGTCATAGAGGAGAAATTCTGGAAACATACGCCAACCCACGGCTTCGACTCCTCCGTCCACCACCCGCGCAACCACCCGCCCCACCATGCCTGCAATACGGCAACACCTGCACACAGGTAAACCATCGTCGACACGGGACTCACCGTGAGTGCCTCTAGGAAGGGGTGTTGTGGTCTATCCTGTGAGGTGAGTGGGGTAGTGACTGGGAAGAGATTGGTGGTACGGGGGAGGAAGAGGGCGGTGAATGTGAGAAGGGTTGTGTGGACGCCGACGATGGAAGAATACTGGGCCAACGGGAAGCCAGGCGCCGTGGCAGTCACCGAGCCAGTCGGCGTGGCAGTGGTGACTTTTGTTTTTTTCTTTGCCATCGTTGTTGGCAATGGCAATTAAGTCAAGGGTAGTGTGGCCCTGCTGTTGATAATATTAGAAGTGTAGAATGATAGATGCCCTGTCTTTCGAGTCAAGGTGTTGATAATATTAGAAGTCATCTGTAGTCAACTGCGCATCAAATCAAAACCAAACAGTCGTAAGAGATTGTTGGACCTGCCAAAGTGCGGCCAACTACCACTCACCACTGCCTTGTCTTGTCTTATACCCTTTCACTCCTTCAATCCTTTTTTACCCCCTATGCCTGCCAGGTATACTCCTCTCAGCTCAAGAGCTGACCACGATGCACAACACGACGACATGGAGGCTGCCTTCGACTACCACGAAGACGAGGATGACGACGTCAACGACGCCCACGAATCTCATCCTTTAAATCCAGACCCAACCTCCCCATCTACTATCCAAGCACCCCATCCCATTCCCCATCCACCTGCTGCCGGACTTTACGACTTTGAGAGGGTCGATTACGATTACCCACCCCCAGGTTCTCCCCCAGGGCCCTCCACCGTTGCCCTCCCAAACAATTACGGAAACACGAATGGTTTAATTCCCGTAACGCCGCAAAGTGGCTTTGCCCCGCAGCAAAGCTGGTTCAGGAGAACAGCAGTTTCGATTCTGCCCGACCCACTCTCGCAGCGCCTAGGCTTAAGTCACCAACGACCGCAAGGCGCTATTGGTGGAGGTACCAACAACGATGGTGTCTTTGCCAATGTAACTGCAAAACCAGCACGGCCTAGGACAATACAGGATGGTTAGTACATTCAGAAGACAGATGCTCATTAAGTGTCCTCATCACTCTTTTCGTAGGTGATGATACTCTTATTGTGCCGGAAGAGACACGGGCAGAAGCCCCTCCGTCTTACGCCTCTGCTCAGGCAGATGCTGTTCCTCCGTATTGGGAAACCACCGTCCACGCACCCTTCACTCCAGGAAGCATTGGCGAGATCATCGTCGATAACCTCCCTACTGGTTCTCTGTTCTCCTTCATGTGGAATATGCTGGTCTCGATATCGTTCCAATTCGTTGGGTTCCTTCTAACCTACCTCCTGCACACGACACATGCTGCAAAGCTTGGATCACGAGCGGGGTTGGGTGTAACACTCATACAATATGGGTTTGCCTTGAGGGGTCGATTGGACAATCCCAGTGGGTCGAGTGAAGATGCCGTATGGGGGAATTGGGGCCACTCGACTTCTGCTCAAGGTTCATCACCGTTTGTCGGTCACGTCATGCCTACAAATGCTACCATCTACGCTACTGCCAAAGATCTTACCGAGGAGCAAACCAACTCACTGGTAGTCGATGCTACGACAGAGTGGCTATCCTTCTTTCTCATGACAGTCGGTGCGTCTCATCACGTTCTTAGCAGCAATGTAGAGAGGGATTTTGGCTGACATGAGATAAACAGGATGGTTCATATTGCTGACTTCATTACTTGGATTTTGGCGTGTTAAGCGCTGGGAACGAGGTGTTCTCGCATCTCAGCGCGAAAACGCGACGCCTACTACAACCGCCTCACCTTTTGGGTTATTTTCTCGAATCGAAAACAATTTCAGCCTTCGGGGTAGCTCGCGCTTTGACCTCATTAGACAAGGCTTCGGGCTGGGAAGGAGGCAGGGCGGGGATAACGATGAAGATGCGATTCGTGATATCGTTCGAGCTGAGGAAGGCACAGCCCAGCCTCCGAATGAGGACGAACATGCACAAGAGAGCGATAGGATCCTTGCTGAACCGATTCGAAATCGTTTGATTCAGGAGGCTGTAGAGCGCGATAGGAGATTACAGGCGGATTTAAGAAGTGCAGGTCTCTTGTGACCAACGCGCATTCATCCCTTTCAACTGGACAGCCATTCACAAGCATTGTCATTTATTTCAATAGTGTATCAATAATATCTCCATTGCTTACAATACGACCAAGGGAAAGCTCAATCCGATGTTTATCCGACGTTGGTAGGCAGGGAGGGAGGAGACTTGAGAGTAATAATCAGTGGCTTGGCCTGGGCCCTAGGCTGCAGGTGACCTAATGACCCAATCGTTAAGCCTATCCGGAATTTATCCGGACGACGCTTTTCAGTCATCATAAAGGACTAGAGCTGGAGCGTTGAGCATCATCCACTGAAATGACCATCGTTATCCGTAGAGCCACAGAGGCCGACGAGGCAGCCCTTTCGCGCATCTGTCTCCTGACAGGAAACGCAGGCACATCCGCCGAACACCTTCACGACTACAAAGAACTCATTGGGCTCACATACGCTGTTCCCTATGTGAAGCTTCCTACGACATGGGGCTTCGTGATGGTCGATGAAGCGAAGGACAATGCTGTCGTTGGGTACATCGTCGGGTCGAAAGATACTCGCGCCTACGAAAAGTACGCGGCAGAGCATTGGTGGCCAATGCTAGCTGAGAAGTATCCACCGTCGATCGCCAAAACGCCCGCCGACATACATTACACGAATCTATTCAGAAACATGCACACGGCAACAGACGCGAACATCGCGTTTGCGGCAGCACACCTGCACATTGACATCCTGGAGGAGTATCAAGGGCTGGGCTGGGGGCGTAAGCTGATTACGACGGCAATTGAGTACCTCAAGGGCGAGAAGATTGTGGGAGAGGGCATATGGCTGGGAATGGACCCTAGGAATATCAAGGCGAGGGGCTTTTATTCGAGGATGGGATTCAAACCGATTGAGGGAGCAGACGACAATCAGTTTGGTGTCAAATTCACAGAGTACATTGCAGAGTAATGTTTGGCTGTAGCGTGACTATATAACAGACGCATCCACGGGTCGCCAACTTTTGTTGTTGCGCGCCACCATCTCTTATCCTTCTCATGTCGTCTGACGACCCTCATAACGGCGAACACGCCTTTCCGCAAATCCCGCAGACTGCTTCTACTCCTTCAACATCTCGCTTTCGTAGGGCTTCTATAGTGCAACAAGGCAATGTTCAATCTGCGACACCCCGCATACAGAACACTGAAGACATACAATGGCACGTACCAGTGTATGACAACAACGACTTCGTTCGTCAAAGACCAGAAGAGCTTCTCGCTCGGTGCGACAACTTGATACCTTTTGGCTCTGAAGGCAGCAGTCGCCCATCTGTCGACAACGATGTCACTGTTGCCAATGGCGAGAACAGAGAGACTGACGATCCGTACAAGAAATATTCTCTGTCTTCTTATGAACATCCATACGACATTCAACCTCCACCTGACGCATATGCTGGACCGGGCGTCGCTCCCCTTAATGTTCGCCCAAGACGCTCACGTGGAAATGGAGAGGCTGGCTTGTCACAAGGAGAGAATCCTGTACCAGAATACAGGCCACAAGAGCCCATCGATCCGGCTGTCGAAAGAGCCCTCAAACGACGCGGAATTCCTTCCAATGTCTTGGATTTGTATGCTCTCGGCACCAGGAACCACTCAGAGAAACATCACGGGATGGCGCGAGAGTACTCAGATGCCAATTCAGATGACTATTCATATTCAAGTGCTCGCCGTGGTATGCGCCGTAAGAATTCCAACGCGTCTTCAATATCTGCAGGCTCAGACGTGCTTGATCCTGATGACCCTCGTCTAACTGGCGTCCAGGCGAAATATCTGGAAGACCCCGAAGATATCGAGAAAAACGCCCTGCGCCAAATGGACTACAAGACGCGTCGCAAGCATCTGACACGTATCAAGATCGAGTTCAACGTGTCATGTAACTATCCCATTGGCTTGAAAAGTACCAGTTTCTTAATTATTTTGGCATAGCGATGATCAACAGGCAAGAGTTTCTCATCAAGCTGGCAAAAGCACTTATGACCTTCGGTGCTCCTTCTCATCGGATCGAGTCTCAACTTATCGCGGCCGCTCGAATTCTTGAAGTTGAAGCTGAATTTATCCATCTACCTGGTGTCATCATCTGTTCCTTCGGGGACCAAGAACTGGGCTGCTCAGAGACTCATTTCGTCAAATGTGGTGGCAGGCTGTCCCTTGGGGCTCTTCACAAAGTTCATCTGATCTATCGCAACGTTGTGCACGACGAAATCAGCGCAAAGCGTGCTACGGCCGACTTGGAAGCTTTGTTGACGGCTCCTCCGCTGTATTCTATGCTGTTTCGTTGTATGCTCTCATTCTGTTTATCGGCTCTTATCTGTCCACTGGCATTTGGTGGCTCCTTTCTTGATATGTGGATCGCGGGTATGGGAGCATTTATTCTTTCCAGCTTACAGCTCAACGTCGCGTCAAAAAGCGTCTTATACGCCAACGTTTTTGAGTCTGTACTATCTTATTACATATGCATTGCCACTACTTACTTCCTATTGCAGAATTACTATCGCTATCTTCATTTCGTTCACCGCCAGAGGACTGAGTAGTATTCGAAGCCAGATATTTTGCTATATTGCCATCTCTTCCGCAGGAATTATTGGAATCTTGCCTGGCTACCTCATTTGTAAGCACTTCGAGTTCATCCTCACGTTGAGTCGAAATCTGTATCCATTTTCTTATACAGTGAGCAGTTCCCTTGAACTAGCATCTAAGAACATTGTATGTGGGAGTGTCAAAATGGTGTACGCCTTGATCTACACGTTGTTCTTGGTATGCAAGTTTTTGCACCCTTCTTCGAGCCGACAATAAATAGAAAATATGAAGGGCTTTGGTCTGCAGATTGGTTCTGATTTTTACTTGCTTCTGGACCGCCAGACGAGACGCAAGCTGGATGAGCTTGCAGCCAATCTCGCTACTACCGTCGTGCTCACAGGAACTTGGAAAGCAGACAATGGTACATTAAATAATAGTATTCCCGAGGTTGGCACCTGGACATTCGAGCACGCTCTCCCCGCCGAATCATTGAACATCGTAGACGGATGCTATCGCCCGCAGTCATTTCCCTGGTACCTCCAACCTTTCCCAAGCTGGACCACCTATGTCATTGTTCCCGTCTTTTCTACTCTTTCCTCATTGGCCAATCTTCAACCATTCAAAAGCAAACAGCTACCTGTCATGGTTGTCATCTCTTGCGCATCATACGCCTCCAATAAAATAGCCAACCACTACATTTTCAACCGCTCGGATGTCGTCTCTGCGATTGGTGCTTTTACCGTCGGCATTTTGGGCAATGTTTACTCACGAAAAATGGGTGGTACTGCTTTCACGTCAATGGTCACTGGTGTTCTTTTCTTGGTTCCAGTAAGCAAACTGGTTGCATTCATTATTACTGTTTTGACTTGAATCCACAGTCTGGACTTTCACAAGCAGGTGGAATAACGGCAAGCGGAAATGGTATCGACATTGGTGGTGCTATGATTGCTGTGACTATAGGCATTACTGTCGGTCTGTTCATGAGTCAGGCATTGGTCTACGCATTTGGCAGTCGAAAGAACGCAGCAGTGTTTTCGTTCTAGTCTTTTCGATGCTTCTATGGTTGTTTAGATTCTTGTTTTGTATATATCCAAGTACAAATGAAACTCCTCCTAAAACATAACAGCGGGAGAGTTCTCGATTCCGTCTATCGACACCTTGTGGCCCACGAGTGTTCGGATGTTGTTGATTCCATACCTACAAAGGTTCGCATTAGTTGCCATTCGTCTGTAGTTAGCGAGAAAGAATTTTACCGAATCATTGTAGGCCGCTCTAAGCTAAGACCCCAGCCATGCACACGTACATCTTTGGGGAAGCCCATGGGCTCAAGCATCTCAGGTCGGAACATTCCACTATTTCCAACCTCAACCCATCGGTTGAGCATTGGATGGAAGGCAAAGATTTCAAGAGATGGCTGTGAAATGTACCCTCAACCATAGATCCTTTTGAAATCGACTGTCAAAATACCTCAGTGTAGGGGTTATACGCTGGTTTGAATCGGACTTTTTCTATGCCCATCTTGCTGAAGAAAACTCTCATGAAGCCTGAAGAACGAGAGCCAGTTAGTCTATAGCCGAGAAATTCAAGAAGTTTAAATATACCAATAAGGTCCGCGAGGGTAAGGTTGCGATCGGCAACGACTCCTTCTACTTGGTGGAACTCGGCAAGATGTGTTGCATCCATAGTCTCGTTTCTGAAGACTCGATCAATGCTGAACAGCTTGGCGGGTCTGAAGCCATCGTCAGGGCCGCCCGTAGTCGACGATCCATGAGCAAATTCAGCAGAATCATCCTCAGTCTTTTCGCCCCTGCATTTAGCAGCCAACTTGTAGAGCATGTGTGCAGATGAAGCGGTTGTATGCGTCCGCAGGAGAAGCTTGCTTGACTCTTCGTGGGACCATGGTGCACGGTAGCCTGTGGAGCCAAAGCCACCGTGCTCGTGGACTGTCGAGACGCGCTTGTAGTAGTCCGGTTGTGGAGGCAGGGCTTCTTTGGGATCTGTGATGGAGTCGTTAGTGCTGAAATAAGATTAGCTATCTGATGAAGAATTACCGGAAAGATAGAAAGTATCTTGGAGATCTCTTGCTGGATGCTGTTGCGGTACGAACAACGCATCAAAACACCAAAAGCCAGACTCCACAAACGACGAGGTGGGCATTTCTGCGAAGCTAGAATCAAATGAATATATAAACAACGTAAAGATAAACGGCGATGATACCCCATCTCTAAGAAAATGTTCCTAATTTCTTCTCGGACCTTGAGAAGGGGATGAAGCGCGCCACCTGTGGTTGCGGCACCTTCGGCATCGAAGTTGTACTTTTTGAAGGTTGATGTTTTCCAAGCTCCCCTTTGACCATAAATAAACACGACGTGGCGTCTTGGAGAATCCATGGCTTACGATGTCAACATCTCAACTGTGAGATCAGTTTCTGGCTTTGCTGTCGACGTGCTGAAGTTTGATCCTTGACGAACTGTAAACCATTGGCCCTTTCTATGGACATGAATATGAATACAAGACAATGGCACAAGACGTAAAGATAACATACCGTTGGACGACGAGTTTCCGTTTCCTCAGATCTGCGAGGGTCTTCTCGCCCGCTTTTAATGTTCCTGTGGACGCGATCTCCTTCAAGTCGATCTGTGTGGAGTCCTCTATGGTCGAAGACTAGATTACAGGTGAGATCAATTGGTCTGCACGCGTATAATAAGTCTTCAACGCACAAGTTTTACGAGACCATCGCCTTCTTTGCCAATCCATCCATTCTTGAAGGCTCTTCCTTGCCCAACTTTTGCAGTCTCATCTCCAACTTTACCTTTTAGTTGCGCAGGAGTGAGTGGAGAACCCTCTCCCTTGGCAGGCAATGCAGCCCAAACGCGAGCTTCGTGAGATCCCATGTCAACGATCTGGGAGCCTTCCGGAGTCAAAGCATGGGAAGAAACTTCATGGGTTTCATAGACAACCATCTAAATTTTCTTGTTAAGCATTTTTTGCCACCAGATACTGAGAATACAAACATCACGACTGAGCAGGGAGTTGAGTGCACCCAAAATTGTTATCTGGTCCTCATGCGAGGTCGCGGGAGCCGATTGGCCTGGTATGGTAAGAAGACGGGTGTCTTGGATTGTCGATTGGGCATCGAGGGCGTCTAGAATAAGTTGCTGAAGAGATTCCGCCATTCTGAAGCTCAGGGAGATCGCAAGCCAAAACAGTGACTCCCAAAGATAATTATTATCGGTCACATGACACGATGCAATAACCCGGTATTAGTTGCCGGCGCCATTCACATTCCTCCACTTACCTTCAATTTTCAAGCTCTGCCATCGTTCAAATGTCCAATTCACCATGGGAGGATGCTTGGAATAATGCTCAGCCACGTCTTGCTTCCATCCGAGACGCGTTCAACGCTATCTCTTCTCCAACTTCCCGTGTCATGCGAGTTGGTCAACTGGATTCAGAACTTTTAGACCAGGATCTTGTGCAGGTGCTGCAAGAACCGCTGAATAGAGCGCTTTCTTTGATAAATGTGGGTTTTAACTATCTATCCTAACACCAATATTAACGGAACCTATTTATTCAGGCCTCAGTCAAAGCTCGTTTCGAATCCGAGCTCACGTTGCTCTTAAAATTGATTCTGTACAAGCTATCGATATGGAACACTGGAGCGAGTTATGGTGCCAAGCTTCAGGGTCTTAAATACACAGTTCCTTCAACATCAGGGAAATCTATAAAATCTACCCGTCCGTGTAACAATCCAATACGAGCCTTTGCAGGATCTGACCTGCTACAACAGCTTCTGGTCTCCCTCGTCATATACTTCTCATCCATGGAACATTGACCATAATTTTACCCTACCTCCACACCAAACTTCGCTCCCATGCTCTCTCATCCGCTTGGCCAGATGCTCCCTCTTCAGACCGTCGACGCCGAGCTTGGGGTATCCTGACATCACTGGAGTCTTCCTACACCTTGTTAACATTATCCAGTTTTCTCGCATTTCTGTGGAATGGACGGTTCGTGGCTTTATTACACTGGCTTTTCTTAACTCATCGACTAGTCTCAATAGCTATCGTACATTAGCTGACAGATTATTAAACATGAGCCTCGTGCCTTCACGTCACCTTGTCAAACGGGAGGTCAGCTATGAGTTCATGAACCGCCAGATGGTTTGGCACGCATTCACTGTGAGTTTTGATCCATGATAATTGTAAGAACAACTGTCCCTTACACACCAATAGGAATTTCTCCTTTTCTTGTTACCTCTTGTCAATGCAAGAAGCCTACAGCGACGCATCAGTCGCGTTATCACACAGATATCCCCTTCTAGTATTTTATCCTCTCTATTCGCGAGTTACAGCGGCTCGTCATCTGGCGGGATAGACATGGCAAACGCACCACGGAAACGCGGCAAGTATTGGTCTCTTCCCCAGGACCAATGCGCCATCTGCGCCGAAAATGCCTCACTCAACCTTAATATCTCCGACTCCACAAACGCTTTCACGACACTCGCGACGCTGCCTACCGACGAACCTTCAATAGGTTCTGACACTGAATCTCCGACTTTCCCTATTCATAACCCATATTTGGCGTCTTGTGGAGACATCTATTGTTATCATTGCATCGCGGAACGACTCATTCAAACCGCAGATTCACCCGAAGAAGACCTCCGCTGGCCATGCCTACGATGTAATGCCTTGGTACAAAGCGCGGAACGATATATTGTCGAAATTTCAAGCGATGCATCAGGAAGCGAATCTGAATTTACTAGCATATCTGGTTCTGCGTCTCTGGGTAGTTATAGCGAGTCGGGCTGGTCAGATAGTTCAATTTCTTGATTGGTCACTCCAAAGCAATGATTCCATCCACCGCAGAATATGTGAGATCTACACAGTAAATGGTACAATCTAAGATTTGGTCACTATAAATCACCCAAAAGGAATATCAAACTCGAGCCAGTTCAACTTGGATTTGGCTGAGCAGAGTAGGATCAGCCTTGGACAGATACTGCGCCTGAAAAGCCGCTGCGCCGCATGTCGCTTCTGCCTCGCGGATGCGACTGGCAACATATGAACCCAGATGTACTGTACGAACAGGATCACGATCATAGACCTATCACAGGAATATTGAGCAATTTGTTTAGGAGAATAAGGGTCAAATGTCAACTGACAGCTTTTCGACGGTCACACTCGGGGGTTCCTTCTGTCTCTTCGTAGAATGAATGTGGCGCTTCTTTTAGATCCCAGAGTTTTACGAGAGAATAAGAGCTACTCGAATAACTTTAGTTGAATCTTCACCTACTTGTCGAAAGTAAAACCTGACCTGTCGTTGTCATCTTCACTTTGAATCGGGGCTTCTTTCATCTCGTAGAAAACATCGATCCATAAATTGAAGATCTCTACGGGTAGTCGCTTGAGCACTTCTGGGTGAGCCGTAGATACCATCGCTGCAACACCCAGGGAAGTGAGCTTGCGGGATCGCGGTTCACTCATGTTATCGAACTACGATCAAAGAAAAACAATGAGAATGATTTGGTATATATGACAAACATCTCACTTTGCCAAACCACTGGTCAAACATATTGTCGTAAAGATAGTCTTCTTTGAGTCTGTGGGTTTCACCGGTTGCAGCGATCAGTTTCAGGAGAGCACCCGAGTCTACTACTGCCACTCGGGAAAGGAATAACACATGTTCTGTCAGCAGAAGCGTCGAAGCCTTGAAACAATTAGCGCAATAGAAGACGCAATGAAAAAAATAGTTACCTCTCCCTCTATTAAGGTTGTCAAAAGATACCCAAAGAGGCCCGAAGAGTGTAATGCCTCTGCCCACAGATTTGATGGGGAAACTTGCAGCAGTAGATTGAGAGCCCGCATCAGCTCAGTCGCGTTTGTTGACATTATAGAATCGCTTTTGAAAGCTACAAGCATTGCTGTAAATAATTGCACACCACAAACCTAAACAGGATTTGAAAATCAGCTGTACTTCCACTTGTGTATAAATGGCAAACCTGTAGTATCCCAGAGGCATCAAGTAGAAGATACGATTCTACAATGCTGATTGTTTTCCCCATAAGATCAAAGTTCGTCGATAGAAGTTCCAATGCCAATGGGAACAGTTCGAGGAGAGCGGGAGCACCATTGACGCTGCTTACAGTCAATGTGTTGCGCAGAGCGGCTAGCCACAAAGTGAGCCCGTCATCGTCGAGATTAATGATAGCCTGTTTCCGTTGATTGATTGAGAAACTAAAAACGAAGAGAGAATCAAAACATACGCCAGGTGATAGACTTTCGCGCACCAAAGGGACAACGATACCACTCAAAGATGTAGATTGATCTTTCACTGACTATTCAATTCAGTCAGATATTATATTTCAGAGACGATCTTGGAAGATATGTCCACATACTTCTATAAGCTTTGACATCGTGACTAGGAGGGAACTCTTGAAAAGCCATTGATCTCCCGCCTCCATCCCTAGGATGCAGAAATAAGTAACAGACTGAGATCTAGAGGAAGAAGCACCAACAAAGTTGTGGTAAAGGTTGTGTGATTGTGTTAATGAAAGGAACAATCTATGTGGTCATCTGAGCATGGAGAGAAATGAAGACAGTTGTGTGAACTCACAAGTTGTCCAACTTGTTCGATGACCACGTTCAATGTATGGTCGATTCGACGTTTGCTGTCAAAAGTATCGGCCTCGCCCATCATTGCAATTAGTTCTGTAACGACCGTTGGCAAGTAGGGGGCGAATGCCGGTGTTTGGAATTCGACAGTCTGCAGTGGGCGCTTACTGTAAAAAAACATCGTATCTGAGGAATGAACGATCGTCTTACGTCGAGACACTCCTTGATAGCCCCCACAGCCGTTAACCGGACAACATAATCCGTTCCCGGACCTCGATCTTTCAATAGGTGAACTAAGACCTCCCAAAGTTTAGGGTTGTTGGGTGATGCAGAAGCATCAGAAACCCATTTGCCAATTAACCATGCAATTCTCCGTTTTATCAACGGATATCTAAGAACTTTAGGCCGAGAATGGTAAAAATAAATGAGTCAAACTGACTTTGGATTGTTGTCTTGCGCTTCAACTGCAAGTGAGCGTTCCAACCATTCATTGAAAGGAATGACGTCCTTCACGCGAGTCGCGCAGCGTCCAAGCGCACAGTAAATGGCTTCCTTTTGGAGTACAACCTGTAGGTCTATGTCTGATGTGTTGGAAGCAGGTTGTTGTGCTTTCGAAATATCGTTAAGCGAGGCATAAGTGACCATCTAAAAGGTGACAAATACCAGTGATTTGCTTGAAGGTAGCTTCCAACAAAGGGGTCACAAAAGCTGGGTACATGTTTGCGATTGACGTCAGCAGTCGTTCGCTACATGACTGGATGATTGTAAGCATAGAACATGATGAAGCAATGAACATACTCGGATTTCATATTCCCAGAGATCATTCTCCTTATCTTCGACATTAACCCATTCCTCAGGATCGGCCACCCAATTTTCCAGATCCTTTGGATTCAAAGGCATGAACCGTGTCACAAGCAACTCGACGGCATTTCGAATGAAGTCCTGTGATAAAGCTTAAGAGGCAGAGCTTGAGTATTATGACGCCCAGCAGGTAGGAAAACACACAATTCTCGTTTGGGGACCCATCGCGACGATTCGGTGTCCATTGAGCTAAGCTTTCCCGGAATAAAACCATACCCTGGACCAAATAACGCACAGGATAAGCAGCCTGATTAGAGTCTTTCGAAAAGTTTATTTGAGCTTCAATGTGCTGTAACTTGGTATGCTTACCGGAAACCAGACTCGGAGCCTCGCCCGTTGCCCTCACGACTTGTGACCAGTAGTAGAGAATAAGATCACTGCATGTAGGCAAAGCCACGAATCGTGCAGGTGAGAGTTGTTGTAGGCGTCGGAAGAACTTGCCGAAGACACGAACATGTCTGGTAAGAATATCTATGGAACGTTGTACCTGTGGGTCCGATGCGGAGTTGGCTTGGATCAGGCCCATAATAACGTCAGTACGGAGTGTTGTTAAAGACTTCAGCTGGATAGCAGAGTTTTGAAAGAGATCCTGAATCTAAGCCAAGATCTTCAGTAAGCAATCTCCTTCGATTATTTCGTGCAGCACTTCTTACTCGACTTTGATTTATCTTCTGTTCCTCCTGGGAGACTTTGTCGATCCGGTTCCATAACCATCCTGTCATCTTGACCAGGCACTTATACGCCAAATGCGAAAGTAAAATGTCACCATAGATTCGTGGCGAGTGAAGGGACTGTGGCGTTACTGTGCTTGACGAGATGGTCGACGCCAGTTGTGAATAATACTGATAGAAGATAGGATGCAAAGAGTTGACAAGCTATGCAAATCAGGTTTAGCACAAGAACTCCTTTCAATGTAAAGAACGTCCTACGTTTGCCATCGTCTTGATTCCATTCAACATCTTTATGCTTGCAAACTCTTTGAGTATTATATTCAGAAGTTTGAAGCTTCGTTGTAGCGTCAGAAGATCTCGAGGATCTTCACTCATAGAAACATAGCGCTTCTGTAAGTGTAAGTCAGCCGTAGCGAGAAGGTCATTGACAAGATTTCCCCTATGGCAAGGTTAGTGGCGAAGAGATGGGTAGGTCATCCGCACCAGTTATTAGGAAAGTCTTGGCGGGCAATCTTGGCCACTATAACTTCATTGAAATGCGTGATCTTCAAGACAGAAGGTTGTAAGAACGATGCACAGGATATGTAGAAAATAGGTATCACAGACCGTCTCGTCTTCTTCGTCAAGGAGAGTCAAAAATCGATTGCGTATACGTGTTCTATGCTCGTCATTGAGCAATCTGAGAGAAGAGTCAGGATTTCTTTTGAATGACATTTACTAATTGCTGACTTTCGCGATCGCCAATGACTAAGGGCAGAGTTCTTGAATTGAATGATGGCTTGCTGCCGAACAGCCAGAGAACAAGATCTTTGTGTCGCAATATCGGATAAGGCATCATAGGTCCCAAACATGTCAAGCATTTCTTTGAGGCGTTTACTAGACGGCTGCAGCTGGGAGGGGTCTTGGGAAGATGCAGCGTTCAGGACATCGAATAGCTCTTGTGGGTTTACATTCTCTACATTTACGCCTGTAGCCAAGGCTCGTCTCGGATCCATGATTCACCAAGCAGTCGATGGCCGAAAACAAGTGAGAGTCGAGATTTAGAGAAAGAGATGATCAGTTTGACTAAAACAACCCTAAATAACGCGTCGCGACTCACACGTCACAATGGTCACAGCTTATTCTCCCCTTTCATGATGATTCCATGACACGTCCATTGTCTCTCATCTCAAAGCTCTTGGTTAAACCTCTTTACATTAAGCACGCATTTCTTGTCCCTCGGAGGAGCTACGCAGAACTATCCATGTCACCTTTCCTTCACCACCAACACGACGTCGTTGACGACTCAGAACCCGAACGAGAAGAGCTGAGGAGGCAAGATAAATACGAGCGTAGATGTGGCGCAAGGAACGTTATATCACATGGAACACTTCATGCTTCAACGACGCTCATTGAGATTACGGACGACGAAGCAACTGGCAACCAACGACCAGCGAGCAATATTAGTATGTGTGCCTCAAGTGTTTCTTGAAAACGCCTGACACTGGCTCAAGTTTTACGGAAAGGAACTGTTGAAGATTCTACAAGCGTAGCCACTGCATCTCCTGTTACGAACGTTGTCAATGCCTTGGACAGGGGCACTATTAGCGACGATACACAAAGCAATACCGACGACGAAGAGCCACGCATGTCGTTGGCTCGGTTTGCTTATTCCGGTGTACCTTCCGCCGTAAGGGCGTCCAGTTCAAAGCCATCACTCTCCCGCCAAACTTCGATTGTCAGTTCTATTGCAGAAAGTCAGCCTCCAATAAAGAAGCCTTCCCATAGATTCGCCGCTTTCTTTTCTGATCCAGAGATTGGACGAGTGACAAGATGTGTTTGCTGTGATGTCCGATGGACAGCACGGAAATCTTCTGCTCAAAAAATGGTCCACATCCAATCATGTGCTAAGAAGAAGTCTTTGACGGATGAGACCGTTCGAGTGCTCCTCCGCAAGGAGATCGATGCGTACGAATCGTCGGCAGAATGCAAAGGAAAGGGGAAGGAAAACGCGACAGGTCCCTCAAATCCTCAGACCTTCCTTGAAGAAGTTGTTGCTGAAGCTGCACCGAGGAAAAAAGGCCGACGTGTAGCAGTTGGCCAAACGGTGAAGACCATTTCTGAGACCAGGAATTCTATTTTGGAGAGGGCTAGAACAATCATCGAATCTTCATCGCCAACATATGTTGACCCCGAACGTATCCATGACTTGCAAGATTCTGATTCCGGTCATGCTCCTCCATCTACACAAACTTTTGGGACTAGCGCTTTGGCACAAGCCTGCAAAACAACCACGAGGCTTTTCGACTATGATAAAGAACATGATGACTGCGCAGTACTTTCTAGTACTCAAACTTTTGCTCCATCGCGTCTCGGTGCACTTCAGCAAACCGGTCAAATTCACTCTTACCCGAATGTACGTGAATACCTTTGGAGGTCTACCAAAGGCTGATAGCATACAGTACACTCATGCTCTGTCTTCCAACAGCTTAAACGAAGGAGAAGCTACGACAGCGGGGAGGAGCAACCTTCGAACCTCCTATGAGAGAGATGAGTCTCTTATAGCACTTTATTCCAGCCATGACTGCGAACGAGATAACTCGGAAGCCTGTCTTAATGAACTATCGTTTAACAAACTCCCAACCTCAAAAGCCAATACTATGTCTCCTAAACGAAAATCCAAAACGAGTAAAACCACGTTATTCTCCTCCCCAAAATCAAAAACAAGAAAACCTCCAGGCAAAAGCGTCAATACTCCGGTCAAAGCGAAGGTTGTCGAAGCAAGTGAGAGCTTGGAGGCACGACTGAAAGATCAGATATTACAGGATACCAATCTTCATCTTCGCATTCTGCGTTACGAGGTACGGCAGGTCACCTTCGTCAATGGTTAGCATTTACATCGTTATTGCAGCCGATTCACTTCGACGTTTTTTTGAAATTAGTTGGAAACGAGTCAGCTTCGGAGAAATTTAGAATACTCTTGCGATCCATACTTGACAAAGAGGTATGTATGTATGTATGTATGCTTGCCATATCTCACGAATTCATCTTCTCGCCGCCACAGGCAATACACTTCTATGGCGCGGAGAGGACCAAACGGCATTAATTAGTCACTTGGAATGCATTTACTGTGTATTTCTAAAGGTTACACAAGACTGTCTATTGTATAATACTAATAGGCTTATCAGTGCGGTAACTATCGGATTCATAGAGCAACACTGGAGAGCCCTGCCACTTCTATTACTCCTCCAACGAGATGAAGGCTGCCGGCCACCAGAACTTTGACAGTTTCAGAGGATCGAAGCTTTTCGATCTCATTCACCGCATGTTCTATTGAAGGAAGAACATGGATGTTGGAGGTGGGAAAACTTGGAAGGAGTGAAGACCAAGCTGATGCCAACTCCCTCTGGGTCTTTAATTGAGCGAGGTCATCCTCCGCAATAGCAACGGTAGTGAGATCTGATCAAGAATCAGCTGGGTTTACAAAGGACTGGAGCATCAACGAACCGCCTTTAAAATGACCATCTGCATAGGTAACATTAGTGCAGAATATAACATGCTCAAAGAAGGTGTCCGCCGAATCCTGAGATTTATGTGCACCAATCTGAGCAGAAATTCCTTGATAAACGGTCCCGAGAAAAGAGGAACCTGAGCGGCCACTCGTGCAGTTAAATACGAGTACACGGGTAGCTCTATATTTATAGTTATATCAGTTGTGTGCCAGAAAATTAGAAGAAAATAGCAACCGACTTTGACTGCTCAGTGCTGAAACCCACTTTAGGAGACGCAAACCATTTTACGCAGCACTCGAGGCTCTCAACTGTATGTGCACCATCCAGATACCAGGTGACATTTTCACGCTTGGGGTCTGTTACAGTTTGGCAGCGGCCAGGCCATTTAGTCCTTTCCAAACCTTTGACGAAGGTCTCTGGAAGACCTGTATCTGTAAAGGATCTCTGGGAGGCCAGGAACGACTTGGAAAGTGCTACAGCAAGGCTAGCATTTTGTTGCTGGTGAACACCTGCGAGACCTGTACAGTGTAATTGAGAAGATTTTCGCAAAGCGCGTCTTTATAAAGATTCACCAAGCTCAATGTTTGATAGGCCAGGTTCCAGAGGCAAGACGGTGAATGAGGAAGACTGCTTGTCATCAGAATAAAAGAGAATCCAAAAGTACAATATCTAACCTTCAGCTCCTTTGCACGTTCCTCAAGTACACGTAGACCTTCTGGAGGTTGGTTCACTGTAATTGCAGGGGCACCTTCCTGTTCCACTGAATCAGAGCGGATGTTACAAGGATACTTCAATACACACCTTGAAAATACCTCCCTTCTGCCAGGCAATTTCCTCCAATGTTCGGCCAAGTACCGTGACATGATCGATTCCTAGAGCTGTTATTCCAGTTACGATG
The DNA here is from genome assembly GCA_018854895.1 of Tricholoma furcatifolium. Classification (NCBI taxonomy): domain Eukaryota; kingdom Fungi; phylum Basidiomycota; class Agaricomycetes; order Agaricales; family Tricholomataceae; genus Tricholoma; species Tricholoma furcatifolium. The sequence continues at coordinate 47,677 of JABAJV010000040.1, forward strand.
GGTTTCGGCACAATATTTGTGCTGTCGTATGTGCCCCCAACGCCAACCTCAAGAACGGTTGCGTCGACTTTCAGGGAAAGAAATACGTGGAAGGCCAATAAGGTTACAAAGCGGAAGTAACCAGGCATGAGTGATGTACTTGGGAATTGTCGCTATATTGAATTAATATGTGAAGTCACCGGAAGTGATAAGGAGGCCTTACCACATCGTTTGCAGCCAATCGATCCCAAATCTCGAAAAAATACGTTGCGAATTGTTCCTCTGAAATGGGAGCCCCATTTATGCGAATTCGTTCACGAACAGCCACCAAATGAGGTGATGTGTAGAGCCCTAGTATAGGCGTGTGTAAAGTAAATTCAAGCTTGAGAATTCTTTATCGCACCAATCTTCGCATTAGGGAGGGTATCTCTGAGGATGGAGTCCGTAAAGGCGCTGGTGGAACCCTTGCCTTTCGTACCAGTAATGTGTATGACATTGAGAGCGTTGAGATTTTCGGGCTATGAATACACGCTCAAAAAAACTGAAGAAGAACACTTGACTCGTACGCACAGAATATCCTATCCGCCCTAAATATTCCAGCATCTCGGGGATTGCAAATTCGCTCAAGCGACTTGAACCAGAAGCACGAGCAGCCTCCAGGGCAGCTGCATTGGTTTGGAGAGAATTGAGATGTTCTACCGCGTCCTTATAAGTCCTTGTCGACATCATGCGAGATGAAAAAAGTAAGGATCTACAACGCAGATGGCAAGGGCGAAAAATCGACGAGATAAGACTTAATGGGCGCATCAGCAGCAACTTGTTCCGATAAAACTGCTCGCGTGGCTTGGATCACATCATAATCACGTGAAAAGTGTAACGCGTTTTAGTCACATCAAAGTTCAACTCAGATGATCGCGTCTCTTCAACGTCAACGTTCAACACTTTGACTCACCAGCGGCCCTCTTCATTTCCTTGTATATATGGCATTTTAGACTTCAAATTCTTGTTCTCGCTGTATCTTGGAAGCTACCATCAAGACGTCACTCCTTTGAAACTCAAGAGCTACGCGCTACGCAATGGAACGCTATTTTCCGGTTGTGCACAGAACATCCAGTAACCGTACCAAAGGAACGGAAGAGAATGGAAAGAAACGTAAAGATGTAAAGTACAAACCTTATCCCTCAAGGGATGAAGCTGGTGGTAAAGACAAGTTGTATGTGACTTCATTGGGCAACAGACACAAGCTAACTTTGAGCAACAGTTCTCAATTAAGAGATGAGCTGCAACGGAGGGATACGAAAGCCTCCTCGTCTGCGCTCACTAAATTTGTATTGGCTACCCTGAAGGACGAGTCTAATCCAATCACGCACTCAGATATTAGAGAACGCTCAGGTATGCGTCCTGTGAACGATGGACCATACGGCGTTAATGTCATTTAACTCCACAGATCATGTTGTCTCCATTTCAACTGGGCATCAAGTTGGCGACAAACAGTTGGATCGAAAATCATATCTGAAAGATCGGGATAGCAAGCTGGCCATCCAACGAAACGTCAAGGGGAGGAGCAGCGAAGGCCAAGTTTTGGACGGTGTTCGTGTTTACATCGACGGTTACTTAGAAAACACAACGGACATTGAGATGAGAAGGATCATTAGCCGGGCCGGCGGTACGACACTGCAGGTCTTCTTTCTACACGACAGGAGCCACCTGACTAACCAAATATCGCAGGATGATGCCTTCTGGATGTACACACATCGTTACGTCCATGCAACTCAGCGGGTCCAAAACGCACAAGCTTCTTACGACGAAGTCACGAAGCCACGTCCATGTTGTCAAACCTGAATGGGTGTTTGATAGCATCAAAGCTGGGAAGAAGAAACCCGAAAGAGAATATGCCATTCTCAAGAATTCAACCATGAAGACTTTGCATGACATGGTGCAGAAGAATGGTGGAGATTTTAGCAGTTGATGGGCAAAGGCAGCGCCACAATCCATCTATTTATAATACCTATGGCACTGACTATGGTAGGGTAGCTCGCTGGCCCTTGCCTTTCATGTGGAGCACATTTGGGGCGCGTTGCGAGTGCGGCATTTGTCTTTTCACTGCGGATTCGGCAAGTTATCTACATCAGAAATGCCATGGAGCGTAATTCAAAATGTGGCCCATACATGATCAGCTGCTCTCTGAACGTAAACGATGGCTGGTCTTGGCTAGTATAAAATGAGAGCGTACATGTTGCAAGGTGATATCATTTTCCCTTCAGGATGAATCGAGCTATCCTTCTTCTCGGATGCTTTTTGGCCGCTACTGCTAGCGCAGTTTCAGTGAGGGCCACTCAGGACGTGTGTCGTATTTCGTTTCTCTGCATCGAGAGAAATTCAATGACCATTATTTAGCCTCTCGAAGTGGTGGAGCTGGAGGCCCCCGATGGATCGGCGCGAGCCAATTTTCTGTCATACGGCGCCATTACAACGAATTTTTGGGTCAAGGACAAGAATGGGCAGTTCAGAGATATTATCTTGGGTTTCGACAATCATGTATGTGGCCTTGTTGATCTCTAACCTCAACTGCGAACTCAATGGAAGTGAAAAGACATTGTATCAAAGTGACCAGGATGGTCACCCTTATTTTGGCCCTGTCGTGGGAAGGTCAGTCGAGGTGTTGACTAGGAGGCATATAGCTAACTCGCGCCCAATATCTCAAAGATACGCGAATAGGATCAGAAATGGTACCTTTACCATCCCCATTAGCAAAGATGCCTCTGGGCCAGGCAAGAAGTATTATGTACCTCAGAATGAAGGTGAAGGCAATATCGACGCGCTGCATGAGCACTTGTTAAACGTATTTTCAGGCAATAATACTCTACATGGTGGAACAGACGGATTTGATAGACGCACCTGGACCGTCGCAGAGAAATCCGCTAACTCTGTTACGTTTACCATGGTTGATCCAAACGGTATGGAAGGTTTCCCAGGGACAGTGACGACGGCGGTAGGGGCTGACGCCATGAAAGTCAAAGACATTTTTTGCTAAAAGATTGACGATATCCAGGTGAAATACACATTGGAGCCCAAGTCTACGTGGAAGATCAGCATGAATGCTGTTGCTACAGAGCTAACGCCCATCATGTTGTCTGGGCATCACTATTGGAACTTTGAGGCCTTCCAGGAAACGCAAGATCTCGTTGGACATCATGCTCAGTTCCAGGCATCCAAATTCGTTACAACGGACGGTGCCCTCATCCCGACTGGGCAACTGACGGATGTTACAGGAACACCTATGGATTTTCGTCAAGCGAAATCAATCGGTGCCAGCATCAACGCTACAGCATCAGCGGCGTACTGTGGCACAGGTGAGCCATGTGAACCCATGACTTTATACGCCACGCAGAGCTAACCTTCTTCAAGGATGCGTGGGCTTTGACAACTGCTGGGTGTATGACGACAATGATGCCAAGACACCTGCCTTTTCGATGTGGAGCGTCAATTCAGGTATCAAGTGAGTGCTTGGTCTTCGGTGGAGGAGAGTGCGTTGACTCGTCCAAAATCAACAGGCTCGATATCATCACTAATCAAATAGCCCTCCAAGTCAGCCTAATTCTTTTATCATTTTCATAATCAACTCATTGCTCTCACAGATGTACACCTGCAATAGTATTTTTGACCCCTCAGTCCCAATTCCAAGAAAACACAATCAAGGAGGGCCGTCTACATTCTACGATGACCACTCTTGCGTTGTGATAGAGAACGAGAGCATCATCGACGCGATCAACAATCCGGAATACGGTGTTAACCAGATTTACGGACCTAGTCGTCCCTACGACTGGGAGGCGACCTATATCTTCTCAACACTGGTATGAAGGCAAAGGGAGCTAAAGGCTGTGTATTTGGTTTGGCTATATAGTAGTATACTTGTTCAAACGAACTATGTGAACCTGGAGGAATGTGTCAGTGACTTTGTTAAATTTCAGCAAGGCAGAGAGAAAGGGAAGGTCAGGACCCCCAAGCGTATATAGGGAGCCAGGGTAAGGTTTCGTCGCGGCACATATGTGCTTGGACTGGTGCACAGCGTAATTTCATCCTGAAAATAAAGGGAAAGACAATCACCTTGTAAGAGTTGCGCGATGAAGGACGACGAAAAAAAAATGGGCTTTATATACCACGTTGAGTTCCCACGCCCACGTGGCGCTAGAAACGAGTTGGATGCTCGGCGAGACCAAGACATATCGCGTGCCAAAATCCATGCCATTACTTCAACTGTACTCTTCTTGACGCTCGTTTACTTATTTCTTTTCAAATGCATCACCTCTTCACACCAAATCATGTCCAGCTTCTCAATTCCTGCTATCCGCCTGCCTCGGCTCTCTTGACAGCAGGTCCTGACTACTCTCCAAATTCGCAAGAACTCAGTCGTCTCACATACTACGCGTTGGCCAGCTTCCTTTGCCCTTTGAGGATGAAATCTTAATACTTATTACAGATCTAATCATCCTTCCAAACTCACAAAGCTTGGGTCGGAAATAGAGAAGAGAGTTCGGCATGAGGCACGGAAAGCTCATGCTGGCAACCTTAGGACCAGAGCGTATGTCTAGTTAGTGCGACTTTATTCCTCTTATTTAATGCGCGCATAGCTCCCTATTAATATCATTAGCCATTCTGCGAGCACTTGCTACAGAGTGTCGTCGAGATATTGCTCTACTTTCTCCCTCTCTCATAGCATCTGTGGATGTAACTATGGAGTCGGTCCCAACAGACTTGGAGGTCGTTGCAAGGGCAGCCAGCGTCGTATGCTCTTATTCCATTCAACGTTAAGTTTACAATCTGATGTCCTCTAGTTTACATCTTGGACCACATATACCGATGGTCACCTCATTGGAACCGATCGCAGCTTGACCAAAGACTACCTGTCAGCCCTTAGCCGATTTTCCGCACTGAGTCGTTCCACCCTGGCAGACCAAGAAGTTCGAAATCGGTGAGTGATGTGGAGTCTCTGTCCAAGATCGGACTAAACATTTTATAGTACGCGTTTAATAGGTTTTGCAGCACTGTCTGGCGCGCTGAACTCTGAAGCATTGTACAATGATCCTACGCAGTTTAAAGCGCAGGTATCAACAATCATGCAACCAATTCTTGTCACACTCTTTGAAACTGGATTGGATACATTGAATGAACAGTAAGATATTGCAATGCCGAATGTTTTCGTTCATTGATCATGATGTCTAAACAATAGGGCTGCCACTGTAAAGGGTGCACCGTCTGCTTTATACTTGGCAGAGTTTCGGGCGAGACCGGCGATCGAGAGGCGTGCTGCATCCATCCACATCCACATCGACGGAGACAATGGTCCCTCAATGGCTGATGTTTCGCATGCCGCTCTGGGAGCGTTATATTCATTGGTCGGCCATGCTAATGGCCCGCAATTGGGATTCATTATGCATTCCACCTTCGACAGTATTAATGAGACCCAAGACTGGAATGATCTACCGCACTGTTGCTGGCTGTCTCTGAAAATGATTGAATGGTTTCAATATCAATATCGTTTTGTCGTGCCAACGTGGTTGGTGGAGCTTCTTTGCCGAACTCAAGCTATTCCATCCCCTGTTGATTATCATGCTACCGTTGCAGAGATGGTTACTGCAGTTCTTAGTTCCCCAACTCCCTTAATCAACCTTTCGACGTCAGATATCACTACAAACCTCATCACCCTTCTCCTTCGTCGGGTAGAATCAGATCCCGATGACCCTCTTCTACCAGCACTGATCAGATGCATATCTTCCCTGGGACGTCACATCTATTATTCAGACCAAATTCAAGACCTGACAGTAAGTTTCATTCCAATAGCCTTGACTTTTGCTAAACATTCAGTAGGGTGAAATTATCAACCGCATCACTGTCGTGGAAGCTCGAACCCAGGGAAAGCTTGGTTCTCCCCGAAGTAGATCGCAGGCCGTTCGGTGTTTGCTTGCAGCTCTTCTAGGTCTTATTCAAGCTGCGGACAGAAATGAGCCCTTGATCAAACCAACTGTACCTGATTTTGCCCCAGGGTCTACGCCTGCAGAAACCTTTAAACAAGAGGTCGCTACAAATGGACGTGTTTCGCGAAGGACACCCATACATCCAGAAGTATGGCAGGATACTGTCAACCTACTCTGCGACAGCGACTATGCTATCCGTTGCGATTACGCCGATGCTCTCATGTTTTATCTCTCAGAAGAAATGCCTAAACACGGTGACAATACGGGAGAGGGTGGTAAAAGACCGACAGGCATCTCTACTGGACCGTTATCTAACGCTGTCAAGTTGAATATTCTTTTGCACGCTGGAAATCATGGAACCAAGTTCCTACATGCTGTTCACGCCTATCTTTACATCCTCGCGACTTCTTCGTCATTGGGGCTCCCTTCGAGCTTTTCCTCCCCTGCCCAGTCGACTGCGGAAAACCCCAAAGCAATCTTATCCAATGCTGAAGAAGAAATCGCCGAACCTCGGGAGCCTGAGTTACAAATACAGGTCAATGGCCGTCGTTCTTTCTCGATGCCGCAAGGTCCCAGAATTCGGAAAGTTTCGATTGTTCAACGACTTTTGGACCAACCTTCCAGGCTGGGATCGGCATCGGCATGCCTGGCGGATTATACTCAAATCCTCAATGTGCTCACAACAATACACGAGGAGTTTCCTGTTCGGGGGTTGTTGACTGGAATTCCCATGTTGATTGCGTTGGACAAAGTCGTATCCAGCATCGCTGATTCTGAGGACCCTATTACTTTGCACCGTATAAGTGGTATCAAAGAAGTTATTGCCAGAATCTTCTGCTGTCTTGGCACGGTCTGGAACATACCTGAATTGGTACAACTGGCAGAAACTGTTCGTTGATTATTTTGGGCATATCTTCTTGATGCTGACCTGACTTTACAGGCATTAGCATCGGCACCAAACAGTTTACCAGTCCTCCAGCATACGGGCCTTTCGGCGCATATCCAACCCCGACATCCTATCGAGTTTACTGCAGGGCAAGTAGCCCTACCCAAATGGGAAGGAATCAGCATCGCTACCGCTGTAGATATCATCACAAACAGTCCCTCCGTTCATGAAGCAACTGGCCTAGACTATACAGAGCTTATCCATAGATTCTCGATACAGTGGACGCCTGAAGATGCGCTAAAGGATTGTAAGCCCTTTTGTTGCGATTTTTGAATGCGCACCGCTTACGAACGTGAACTTTAGCTGTGGAACGTTCCTCTTCATTTGACAACACGTTTAAGGGAGATGGTCTCGCACCGCTCCTTAAAATTTCTCCAGCACTCATGCACATTGAAAACATTTCTCAACAAAGTTTGGCTCGCTCAAGCAGGGGCGTGGGTGTTGCAGACCTGCGTACTGCACTTGAAGGGCGTAACAGCATGTCGAACCCAGCACTTGTACGGCCACCATCAATATCGACTCTTGAACACGCTCCATCCACCATAGATGGAAACCTTCGACTCACGCAGACGCGCTCGATGTCGAGGACCAAGCAGCGTCTTCCAATTCGCGGACCAGGAGAAGTTCGGGATGTGTTGAATAGACTAGGAATCGGAAAACAAAATGGGAATCTTCTCAAAGCATCTTTCCCCGCCATACAAAAATCCAATCAAAGGTGAAGATTGACCAGCAGTTGTTATTTTAGTTTGGCTAACATGTGTTGTCACAGTACGCCCCCTTACAAGTCATAGTTAGTTTCTACATTTTGTCTGTCACGGAGGATTCTTCGCTTTCTATCATTATCATGGACATCGGCTTTTTTATACAGGTATCTTGCTACAGTCGACTCCCTCATAACCCATATAGGGTATAACCCATACTCCCTCAAACCCCATAACTTTTTGGGTCCACCGATTCGGTTCGCAGGGAAATGGGATCCATAACCCATAACTCCCTCAAAGCCCATAACCCATACCTTTCTGGGAGAAAAACCCATAGTTAGTTGTTAGATTACCGGATGATTTCCCTTCATTTTATGTTACCCCTTGAGCCGAATGATTTATTCAACGTATCCTGTACCAAAAACATGTCTCAGAAGCCTCTAGATAAGGTCAAGGATAAAAAAAAACAAGATTGAGAGACTTTTGGCGGACCGGAAGCCTATTTCCAGCGCAGACGAAGCATGGTTGGACAATGATGCAAATTTGGTTGACTTTGAGGTTGTGGTGGAAAATCTCGATTCAGC
>JABAJV010000041.1:0-55238 GCA_018854895.1 Tricholoma furcatifolium
AAAGCTCAAATTACCAAAATCAATTCCCATTCATCCCGTCATCAATGTATCCAATTTATATCCATACAAACCCTCTCAAATTCCTGGACAAGTCGCAGAACCAGCACCTCCTATTGAAGTCAAAGGAGAGTTGGAATACGAAGTTGAAAAGATACTGGATTCACGATTGAAGAAAGGGAAGCTGGAATATTTAATCAAATGGGAAGGATACACCGACGAACACAACACCTGGGAACCTCTCAGAAACCTTGAGCATGCTCAACAGTATATTGAAGAGTTCCATCGTCAACATCCATCTGCACCATGGCGTATATATCACATTTCTCAAGAAGACTTTACGACTATGTTTCGACCATATCATAATTATACAATCACCCCATCGGGAATGTTTTCACGCTTGAATCTTGTTGATGATGAATAAACAAGAACAAATACATGTCACACTCAAACCATCATCATGAGCGCACCACCAGCATTACTCTTTGGCCTTTTATTTGGGCTGATGTTCCCAGCTGGCTTACTCGTCGTCATAACAACTTTTCGGGTATCCACACCTTATACATGGGCTCCCGATCCAGAGAGGCCCCTTTCCTCCAGCGTACACTTCAGAGGCGTCGATACGATTGAGTACCCACCAAGGGCTCATGTTCGTGAAAGTAGGAGGGGACAAGGCATGGGGACTGTGCATGACATCATGCATCATGGAAGCCTTGTGTTAACTGTGCAGCGGCATGTTTCACATGCTGTTTTCATTTGGATCAGTCAGGTCGACTGTGCATGACTTCATGCACAGTTACACATGCTTAGTGCATGTACAACACATGTGTAACACATGTAGGAACCTAGTAGTATATATAGTTGTAATATATTGTCCAGAGTCCTCATTCGAGTTCTCTTAGGACCTCCGCTATTTTAGTGTGATTGTCCAAGACTACCGTTTCTCTCTTCTTCTTCTCTTCTAGTAGAGTATTCTTGTGGGAGCCCGCTGTCGTCATATAGCGTTGCCCTAACAGTAGTAATATATAATATGTTCTATATATGTTTAATTTTTTTCTAATCTTTTATTATTGAGAAGGGTGTAATGCTGCACAGGTGTGAGGATCACATAGATTTTTCTAGTAGGTTTTTATCTTTGATTCTGACAGTACGATCTCCTGAATTCTTCTCAAGAACTATAGATGTATCTTTGTTCACTTTTTTCCTGACAAACAAGTTCATCCAAATTTTCTGTTCTCTTGCTGACAATTCTCTATCTGACAGTTTGATATTTTCCTAGTTTCTCAAATCTGGTCCCTTTCCTTTACTAATTGTCTTTTTGATCTCTTTTGGTACTGTCATTTTTTCATCTATCTTATTTATTATATTGTTCATCATGATGCTGAATTTAGCTTCCATCTCACGTTCAATTCTCTGTATGTTTTTCATTGATTTCTTTACTGCTTTTCTTGCTTCATTAATAGCTTCTATAGTTTCCAATAGTTCCGTATCTTGATGTGCTTCAGGCAGACCCAGACATTGGGATCTTGCCCTTCTTGTGACCTTTAGCTGTCATTAACCTTTGTTCCGCTCGTTCATGGTCCTCTCAAAGGTCTATTTCATCAGATCATGATGCAGGTCTCAACGTAAAATCTCCTACATTAGTCTCAAAACTTGTATCTAGCTCAGTATCCAATGTCATCACTTTGCCAATATCTATTGCTTCAGGACTTTCAGTAATATGCTCTTTTTCAAGCTGAACAGAGTTCATCAACCCTGAGCCAGATGGCGCACCAGAATGTTGGACATTCCACCCATTTCTTGACCCTTCTTGGCTCCTAGCTCAGCAGCCTTAGTCATTTTTTCAGTCTTTTGCATATCTGCAATATCAAGTTTTGGATTATCAGAATAGCCCACAGTTTACGGATAGCCTCAGGTGATCAAGCTGGGTGTTTCTAAGATAGTGAGCCTTTTTAATAGCTTTTCTAAGTCTTGTTCCTGTCAAAAATATGTGATGTCAACATATACAACAGCACATGAGAATAGGTTTGAGTGATTTGGTGTCAACTGACAATTCTAAAATCACTTCAATTTTTTGGTAATACTTATATAGGTCTCATAATGTGTATGTAAATAAATGTATAATAATACAATGAATATCTTAGATCCTGCTTACTGAGGTCTGATAGAACGAGTCCATAGTCCCGTTACAGGGATTAAATGGGGGATTGAATGTGAGATTGCTATATTTGACTTGTAAGTCAGGCCTGCGCCCATGGTTCTTGATCTTGCTACATGTTAATGAGCCTTTCAAAAATACATACAAAGATTGCGGCATTAGTGGTGCATCTGTTATACCAATATAGACAAGTCAAAATGGGTGTTTGGAGAATTAGACATGAAGATCATACAGTAATGTATCTACAAGTTGGAGCGATAACAGAGATAGTTATAGGACTTAACGGAGTCCTTATATATGAGTAATCACTTGAAAAACACTTTAACAGGAATATGCTGTGGGTAACAGAATTGATGTCTAATAATAGATTGATTGATCATATACAATGAATTGTGATGATAAGTCACAGCATCACACAGAGTTCATAGGTGACTCTCTAAATTGAACTAGTCAAAGGCAGTATCATCAGTACAATCTTAACAGAGGTTGTATTTTGTAATGGACGAATTGTCCATACAACTTTAATCGAAGTTGTATTCAGTAACCAGTATATTGCATCAGTAATACGACCTGAACAGGAGTTGTATTTTCTAACAGATCAAGATTTTGAGCACAAGTAGAACCTGAGTCTACATAAAGAAGCACCAAAGCAATTCAGCTATAGCTCAGTGGTATTCAATTCATGCATTGACTACTACTGTGCATTCAAATATTAGTCGAGTTTGTACACTCAACTTAACGAAGGAAGTCAGTTTTCTGTTGGACCAAAACCCTGAGAAAGAATCGTAACCAAGTACCTCAAAGTACACAGTCACTACAGTTTCAATCACACACCTGATGTGCAATTGTTATTTACCCTTACAACTTAACATACACCTTACTACCTACACATATTCAATACCTATCAATCACTACTTTCCATACCAAAACTGCTGAATCTCCTAATCCCCTTATATTGAATACAAGTACCCTACACCCATTAAATATCACCTATTTGCCTGGTTATACCTGTAACAACTTTACAGAAATAGTAGATTGACTCAGCAACCTTGTAAATAGACAAGTACGCCCAAGACCATTCCTAACACACCCTTTTACTCGCTGGCAAATATTCTAGTGATTTTTGGGTTTGTGCACGGCACACGCACTTTGATTCATTAGATAGATACTTGGCTGCATACTACAACAGATGAGTTTCATCAACGTGATCAGGCCAACATCGTTAGGTGGCACTTTTTTCAACGTGACATGATATGCTATGATAGGATAAATTTGCCTTGGAACAATGTGAGGGCAGCGGGAGTACTTTACACTCCCCCACGTTATACATAAACTCTACATATCCTATACATAACCTGTACATAAAATGTATATAAAATACATGTAATATGCATGTAAAATGCACGTGCCAGTTATGTATAGTTTATGACTTATTGTACAATTCTGAAGACTTATTGTACATACCATACTGTATGTAGAGTTTATGTATAGTTCATGTATAATCTATGTATATTTTATGTATATTTTGGGTTGGCTCATGTCATATAAGTTAGGGAGAATTTTTACCATGAGAGTTGATTTAAATACACAAAAAAAAGAAAAAAAAATATTAACTAGTAAAAGCACATTGGAGTAAAATAATGCTGTGTGCTGCCTCTCAGGCCTACGCACTGTCTAACATGATCCATGTGCTGCCTAACATGTGTAACACGCAGTCTCCCAGACTCCAGCAATATATTTACAGTACTTCTAACTGACCGCTATTATTGTAAAATAGCCTAAACACATTTATAACCACAAGATGCCAACTAGAATACATAATTGAAAGGAGTATGTACATTTTAGTGTAAGTTGATCAAGCAATAGGCTGTGGACAGAAATCTACACTAGATGATTAATAGCATTGAATAGTCAAAATTATATTATGCACTCTGAAGTTTATGCATTATATATTTCAGGACTTTCACAAATAAGAATAAGTTAACTATGAGAGAAAATATTATATTTATTAGCAGATAGTTTGGACAACAAATTTATTTATTTGATATTTATATGTTATTGTTTTTGTATATATTTTTCAGCTGTCTTAGCAATTCTCAAATTACAACAAAAATGATCCTAGATTAGTGGTAGCAATAGTCAATATCTAGATAATCTACAAGAGCATCTCATATTCTTCATCCTGCATATGAAAATGTTCAACTTTCTTGTATAATTTCCATTTACTTTCTTTTTTTTTTCTCCAATAAATCCTAAGTGACAAGTTTGTAAAAAGAAAAAAAAATTACAAAAAATTCAACAAATGCACTTACAATGCAATGATAAAAATCACAAGAAATATTATCAAGGCAGCAAAACTGCCTATCAAAGCTGATTTATTCTGAGTGAAAAAATTATTCAATGCTGTAATGCCTTGAGGATCAGGATCAACAAAAATATATTTGCGACCTGGCAGCTCGCTTCTAGTTGGAGGATTTTTTGGATCATAACAATACTGTTGAAAGCATTGTGTGCAAATTGTTGATCGTGCTAAGGGTGGATTGAGTTTAAACCGGCCACGATCAATAGCAGCACACTGAAGACAAGTTCCAAAGTTTGGATCTGGCATGCTTGTGTTTGGCAAAAATCCAGATAGGGTGTTTGTAAAAACCTGAGATAAAAAAAGAGATTGATGTTCTTGAGTGTAGCTCAGTGTAAAAGTTGCTGTGCTATAACAACATTAAATTAAACTAAATAGAAACATTTAGTCACTCACTTTGTAACAGGATTATCTCCATCAAATGGAGGTGCATTTGGAAGATAAATAACCAGTGGAAACTCTGGTGGAATTTGTGATGGATCACAGCCAAAAAATGTAGCTCGAGCATTTACACCAGTCTCTTCAAATGCTTGAGCACTCTCAGGAACAGGTGGAAACTGTTGATGTGATGCCTTCAAAATACTTGAAAGCCTTTCAGCAGTAAACAAAGGTCCTGTTCCACTACAACAAAATCAATCTATGTGAATATTTGGAATAAAAAAAAACAAACTTTGGCCAATTGTTAGGATCATCTGCACTTCCTTCAATGGTTACAACAACATCAAGTTGCCTGGCCTTGACAAATAAAGGCCCATATGGAACATTTTCTTGATTGGATGCTCCATCAATCAATTCCAACCATAGTGAATCTGAATCTTGAAATGTGTCATTTTTCAAACCATTGAAAGGATTCGGCCAGTTGGCAACATCATCAGCTTGTGTGCGCACATCTTGTAACTGCCGAGCAAGAAGATACAAAATTGCTGAACCATCACTTTGGGAAAATTCAGAAATAGTATTTCGAGCAAAGTCAAGGATTTGCTGCAAGTACTAGTTTAGTAGACAAGAATCAAGCTAAAATAATAAATCCCTACATTGAATAGACTTGCACTTGAACCCAGGATAAATCCTGCCTGGTCAAAGCCTGTAACACAGGCAGACCCATTTTCAGCCTTTCCATTCGTTAAAAATGTGCCTGCATAGGTGAGGTTCATGCCAGCAGATAATGCTGGATCATAAGAAGCAAGCTCAAATGGAGTTATCTTAGATAATTTGTCAGGCTATATGCCTGGCAAAACATAATGGAAAGAACTTACCTCGTAAACGGTAGATTCAAGTGAAAGTGTAGTAGTGAGATTGGAGCTGACAGGGCGTGAATCAGCCACTATGATTGGAAACGGAGTCTGATGCTGTTGATACGCAGGAATCTGAGGTATGTCAGACCAAAGTTGGCCAGCACCATGAGCCGTGTCGTTCGTAAAGAAGTTCTGTCGATTTGTCTGGTTCAAAAAGTGGTAAGAGATCATCCGTGACCACGGATCAGTTAGGCTGGTATCGCTACACTTTTTGTCAGTTCTTTGAAAGATATCGAACCGATAATGAGCGACGAACATTCCTTTTGAAGCCTTGGCGATGACACTCCACAAGATACTCCCGTAGAAAGCTTGGTTATTATCTGAAAATATATCGTCGCCGTCGGGGGTAACGAAGGGAATATCCAACAACCACCCCTCCATGTCTCCCCCATTCCCCAATACCATGTCGTTCATCGTTGGCCAGTTGTTGAAGTACATTGATCCAGTGATCCAGGATCCACCTAATCGCATTATGGTCAGCGACAAGTTGAAGTGAAAGTAATTAATGTCCTCACCTGACAAGCCAGATAGATACGAGGTGACTTGTAGCAGGCCACCAGTGCCCATTGCTTTCGCAGTATCGTTACGGGCATCCAGCGCATTTAAACAGCCGGCGCCGTACAATGCGGCGCGTAAACCACCGCCGGGAATAGCCATTCCAACTTTTGGATAATTTCCCTGAAAGTCCGATAGATTGTAGCCATGCCTTGCACTATTGCCACCCATCCAGGACTCCCATGCATCCGGAAGAACTGCACTCGCTCGTTGGTTTACATAGGCCACCTCATCCGGGTGGAGAGTCTGATTCTCTGGGGTAAAGACACGAATAAGGGACGTCGTCGAAAAATCTGGGCATTCCACATTTGTGTTCGGGGCATAGTCGATGACTGAGCTTTGCGACGGAAGAGTTGTAGAGTCTTGCGGAGCAACACCAGCAGCGAAATAGGTAAGAGTAACAGCTGTAAGCAGCGCACGTCTTCGAAACTGCAGGATAGACATTGTGGGAGGCATTTCGTACATGCTGCGATTTCGAAGGTTGCTACTTAATACTTAACTGGCAACGAGGCGATGCCACGATCCCGAGTTGCGTGAACCATCTGTCATACACCTGTCATACTCATCATCACAAAATGCAACACAGTTCTCGTCATCAGCAATCCCACAGCCTAGTGTGATGAGAAGAAGTCGATTCTGCGTAGCGTATACTTTACTGTCTAAAGTTCCTAAAAGACACAGCAAAATACTATAAGAGCAGGCCATGTCAATCGTCAAACTGGGACTCGAATAAGAAGTTCGCAGCGAGTTCTTCATTCTTATCGCACGCAAAATAAGCTTGCAAAACCATTTCTCGAGGGAAACCAAGCGCCTCCAACTGCAATGAAAAACG
This sequence comes from Tricholoma furcatifolium, assembly GCA_018854895.1. Lineage (NCBI taxonomy): Eukaryota > Fungi > Basidiomycota > Agaricomycetes > Agaricales > Tricholomataceae > Tricholoma > Tricholoma furcatifolium. The sequence goes on from JABAJV010000041.1 coordinate 7,197, forward strand.
TCAGAATGATCACTACGTCATGAGATGTAGGGAAATCTCACCCTCTCGATGGCGGCTCTCTCCTCTGGTGTGACGCTTACGACGTGGGAGCCTGGAGGTAATTGGCCAGGCTCATCACTTTCAAACTCGAAACCAAGAAGGTCTGTCAAGATTGCGGGGTTACTGACAAGGGTATTTGCAAGCATTGGGTTTGCCGCGGCAAGTTGTTGGATCAGAAACTGTGCATTCTCCGGATTTTCCTGGAGCTCTCGGCGAATTTGTTGAATCTGGGGAAGATTGCGAAGTGCTTCGATATTGATTTGGGGCTGGCCGACGCCCGCAGCGGCACCAGCAGCACCACCTCCTTGTTGTTGTTGTTGTGCAAGCTAGGTGACCGGATTTTCAGTATATATGGAAAAGATGTTGGTGACCAATGCATACCTGAAATAGATTCTGAGGCTGTCCGGCTGCAGGTATCGGTGCAGACGCTGCAACAGGCGCAGCAGCAGGCGCAGCAGCAGGCGCAGCAGGGGCCTGTGCAGGTTGGGCCGGTTGAGCGAAGCCAGCTGAAGCTTCAGCTTCCAAGTGGGAAGGTATACCCTGTTTCAGATAAGCCTCCGAACAGTCCAAAATATGAAAGAATTTACTGTCATAAGGTATTCCACAGCCCGATCAGGATTGTTAAAGCTAGCTCTTAACGCGCGCATGACCTGGTCACGGTGGAAACCCATATCCACCATATTATTGACAGTGTTCTGAAGAGCTTCTCCAGTTAAGAATGCGCTGGAGTCACCAAATGCCTGCGGAGAGGTCGTAGAGGTCTGGGGGGCTGTGGATGGAACAGTAGGTGGTTCCACAGCTTGTGGCGTAGTGGACGCGGGAGGTACATCTGTAGTGGGCGCTGCAGCGGGTGTTGCGGGCGTTGAAGAACTCGCTTGCGCAGCAGGAGGAGCCGGAGTTGGTTTTGGCTGGTTTTTGTGGTGAGGTCAACAAGTGGGACAATGCGATTACGACACACCTTTGAAACCATAAGGACAAGGAAATCCTTCTCCTTGATTCCAAAAGACTCGATCATTTTATCATCGGCTAAGACCTTGCCTGTACATGATGAGCTTTCTCGATTAAATGAGAAAGGATCGAGACCAATACCAGAGTAGATGATCCTTTGGGAAGCAACGTCATGGTTGTAAGTTTCTCTGATCTTCTCCTTGAGGGCTGCGACAGTGTCAGACCCCTCAATATCAAGCTACAAGATGTTTGTGAGAGGGGGTTGTTTGATGAGAAATGAGGGTCTTACGGTGAAGATTTTGTGTATAGTAGATTTTATCGTGATCTTCATGGTGGGTACAAGAGAAGAGTTAGAGTGGCTGTGCAATCTACCTTGTATTCTTTTTGTCATCTGCATGGACACCACAGACCATCTCTCTTTTCCTTCACAACCCATAGAAGAGCCATCGATCCAACCAGAACGACAGCTTCTCAAGGACAGGATATATGTCGGAAATCTACATCCAACCGTTGACGAGTATGAAATCATGTCTAGCATCTTTTGGACACCGTCTAAACAATAACATGGACAGGTACTCTCTGCTACAAGCCTTTTCGAAATTCGGCAAAGTTACAAAACTTGATTTTCTCTTTCACAAAACTGGTCCACTCAAGGGAAAACCCCGCGGCTACGCTTTTGTTGAGTATGCTTCCAACGACGTACGTTACTCTTCTCTTCAATTCCTGAATCTATCGCTCACCCCGGGTTGCTTCCTGTTTCCGCTCGTTCACACACGCGCATTCCATCGTCTCCTACGCATCTCGCTTGCCCATCATGCGCAGTGGACAGTGACGAAGCTTCAACACCCGGGGACGAATGCAACAACTTTCGGCTTGCCATAATGTGCTAAACTAACGATTCTCTCCATCTAGGAGGCTCTCAAAGCACTGAACATGGCGCATGACAAACTTTTCAGGGGTCGCAAGCTTGTCGTGACTTTTGCTCACCAGGCACCTCCAGAACACAGCGGCAGCGCGTATGGCACAAAGCGACGGGGGATGATGGAGATAGGACGCCCAACAACCCTAAGCCTGCTTAAGACAGGTGCAGGGACTCGACACGATGGGTCTGTATCTTTCCACATATATGTTGCCGTTTTATTCTGAGGCTTGTTCTGCGAAAAACAGAACTAAAGACAAGATTGCTATGATGGAAGCGAAATTACGACAGATGGAAAGTACGAATCCTCAACCAACACCGATATCTGAACTAGGAAATACCTCAATATCAGGCTCGGAATCTACGTCTGAGGTGACCATAGCATCTATGCACCATCCTTCTCTTCCTCTCAAGCCTCCACCACCACTTCCTGAAGTGCTTATAAACAAACTTCGTGTAACGACGAAGCCCAAAGCATCATTACCTGTCTTACCACTGTTACTACCACAATCGCTACAATTTCGGGCGAGAACTGAAACACGGCCTTCGTCTCACCATACTCCTGCACGGCCAGCGAAACAAAGACTTGCTGGGGTGAAGATAGGAAAGACGAAAGACAAAGCAGCGAATTCACTCGGGAGCTAATTGATATACCCTTGTATTTGTCGTGTAGTCTTAATACAATTCCAGGTCCCTGAGTAACGGATATTTATTTTGTGGCTGTGCAACCCCAGATTGAGGACCACGAGGAGGCGGCTTGGCTTCAACCCACCCCAAGGCATTAGGGCAGCTCCTTTCTACCTCTCATGGAACAAGAGCCAGGAGACGAATATCTTAGACGTCTAGCATCTTTCATTCGCACCAATGAGAAGCATCTTGCTGAAGGAGGCTTCTACAAACGGCGACGCTCACAGCAGCGGCACGTAGCGGAGGCACCATCGCTCTTCAATCCATTCAACTGGCTTGCTGACACTTCTGTTCAAACTGCGTCCCCTAAACCCGTCATTCTTTCTCTCGATACTCACCGTTTATTCTATGTTCTCATGAGCATGGAAGCTCTCAGCCTCGACGTCGGAACCCTCGACGTCCAGGTCCATAACCCATCCCGCCCCATGAGTTATGTCAACGTCTTCGCAAAGCCTGACAAATCCGACACACTTTCCCTTGCTTCGTTCCGCTCCTCGCTTTCGACGATATCTGGCCTGTCCCTCGGCGCTGGATGGTGGGGCCGACCAGAGCCACCAAGCGTCGATTCAGAGCTCAGATATTTGTACAGCAGCTTCACAAAGATTCCAGCATTATCCGTCAATGCACCTGGACGAAAGGGCATCGCAGAACTCTTAAACGAAGCTCCAAATCAAAACGCACTACCTTTGGACGCTTTTAAAAATCTGCAGAAGTTGGACTGTGTGGATATTGATCCACGGACATTGCTAGGCTGGGACAAGTTGGCGGAGGGCCTTGTGAGCCTGAAGATTAGAAAGAGTGGGCTTGAGGACGTGGCAGACCTTTTTGTTGGAGCCGTTATTGACGATCAAGCTCGGAGGGAAGGCAGCACAAGCCGCAAACGACAGAGGCGGATACCCCGAGGATCAGTCAAGGATACGCCGTTCTTTAGTACACGACTTCCAGAGTCTGTACCGGAGGTCAACGATGCTGAAGAAAGCGCTACAACCACCGGTGATGACCACTCTCAGCTACGGCAGGACAGCGGATCATCGTCTCCCACTCCTCCGGTCGAGCTTTCACCTAGTAAATGGGCCTTTCTCAAATACCTATCTTTGTCCGACAATGCCTTGACGACTTTTCCCTCTGACGTAACGCCATACCTAACTAGCCTGTCCCACCTTGACCTTTCCTCCAACCTCTTCGTTTCCGTTCCTCCAGGCCTCGGATCCCTTTACAACCTCGTTTCTTTAAATCTCGCTGACAACATGATTGATTCGGTCTTGGGTATATACCTGAACCTCGGCCAGGTACTAACCCTCAATATTGCCCACAATCGCCTTGAATCTATCTGCGGTCTAGAGCGTCTCACCGCTTTAGAGCGCGTCGACCTGCGCGGGAATCTCATCGAGGAAAGTGCAGAGATTGGGAGACTCTCCACACTGCCTAATATTGCAGAAGTTTGGGTTGAAGGAAATCCGTTGGTGGAAATTGAAGAAGGATACAGGGTTGCTTGCTTCGACTATTTCTGGAAGGAGCAAAAGAGTATAAGGCTTGATGGCACGCCTCCTGGATACTACGAAAGGAGAAATTTGACCGTACTACCCCCAGAACAGATGACATCCTCTCGTCCAACATCTTCAGCGCCATCCCCACCGATTTTAGCTGTCCGTCATCCACAGACTAAACATACCCCCCCACAGACTCTACCTCCCGCGATCAAGTATCCTACACCTCCTTCCTCGAATGCTTCGCCGTCTCTCCGACCCTTGGGTTCGGAAAGCCCAGGCAGTAAACCCCGGCGCAAGAAAGCGAAGCGTATCGTCGAGCTGGATGCAGAGCACAGTGACACGACATCTCTATCTGCCCATTCCAGAGACAGGTCGACAACGTCATCCGAATTTTCGCCCAAAACGAAAGCTAAACACAGGCTACCCCGAGAGTTGAGCCCTGCGCATGGAGAGGGGTGTTCAGCACCAAAAGAGCAACAAACTGAAGTGTCAGACGCTCCTGCAAATCTTGTGAACGGACAGGTGCCCATTGAGCGAGCCTCCTCATCCAATACCATCGTACCTCAGTCTAGCTCGGGGCCGGCAAAAGCAAAACGCCATGTACGGCATGGTCACGGACGATACCAAACTGAACTCACTCATTCGTTGAGAGGTGATTTTGATGCACCCAACCCAGACTCCTTGCTGGGCTCGTCATCGAACTCCTTGGGGCCACAGCTTTTGGATGCGACATCCTTGGCGTCGCCGAGAACTGGTAGCATTTCACCAAGATCTGCAGCTCGTAGGGCCCGAGTCTCTGCCTCTGTTTTTGATCGACCCTCGCCGTCCGATATCGAAGAGCACAGGCAGAGTAGTGAGGGTATGAAAGATAATGCAGAGATATTCAGGCGGCGAATAGAGGCTCTGAAGAAGGACATGGGCGATGGTTGGCTGAAGGTTTACAGTCAGAGTCAGATGAAGAATTCCGATTCATGAATCTTCTAATCTTCTACCTCATTCCCCAGTTCTAGATCTGTTGCATGTATACGATATATACCCCCCAATCCCTCTCGTGTTCGAATATAATTGTGATCAGCTATCATGTGACAATCCCTTTGAAAACACAGCTCTCCTGCGCTCTCTCCATGGCATTATATTTGGTCCAACCACATGTATCTGCTGCTAATCTCAGCAAGTCTGATCTTCTACCTCATTCCCTAGTTCTAGATCTGTTGCATGTATACTATATATACCCCCCAATGCCTCTCGCGTTCGAATATAATTGTGATCAGCTATTTGTTAGCAATAGGATATGTGAAATCCCTTTGAAAATACAGCTCTCCTGCGCTCTCTCCATGCCATTATATTTGGTCCAACCACATGTATCCGCCGCTAATCCCAGCCAGTGTTGCTGGACCCCATATACTTCCACTTCCTTTCACAACTTTCGCCTTGCCATTACCATCACTCCCACCAACAGCCTACAGAAACCTCAAAGAACAAATGCTGACTACATCATATGATCCCGATAACCCCCCTTTCAGCACAGTTCGACGAAATGTATCACTAGAACTTGAAACTTCGGCGCGAGATCAGGGGAGATCAGAGGTACCATACAAGCCAAAGAAGCCCGCTTGGCTCATAAGAACCGGGCCAGTGAATTTACTGTATCTATGTGAATATTAATTAGAGTCTACTATAGATAATATCAAGCCTTTTGCAAGTTCGCACCCTCTAGAGAAATTCCAATTCACGTTTCCGACAAGACGGACGGAATATTCTTTCCGCTAATTCAAGAATAGGCAGGGATTGAGGGAAAGTATATATGGTTATCTCGAAACAAGAATTTTGGTGCCCGGAGCATCTAGATTACTGGCCCACTATCCGGGTCCAAGTGTCTGTCAATGGTCATACATTGTCATGGCAATAGTAATTCTTACAGCACTTCAGCCGCAGAAATATACAACACTGGTAGTATAATCACTACAAAATCGATAAAAATAAGGGACACTCTCTTACCATTATTTCCCCTAATAAACGCGTCTCCATATCGATTCGTAACTATTCCATTCACATGCTCCTCCGTCTGCTCCAGCGCAATGTTCATATACCCATCCAAACACGACAGTACACCTTGTTCAGATGAGAAAATTCCATGGCCCATCGCACAATAGACCATGAAAACACACCGCGATAATCAACTCCAGAGGTCAATCTCACAATGACTCGCTTTCCCACAACACCCTTCAAAAAGTCCGTCGGCGATCCCGTAGGTCCCTGTGGTACTGGAGGAGCATCAACGGGGGGTGGCGGCGGAGATGCGTTGTCGCTCATTGCAGGAGGAAGAGGTGAGTATTTGGTCTTGTTAGCTGCAGAAGGTATTGCTTCGCGATGAGGTGAATCGAACTTGGTCAACCCGTCTTAACTTCAAAGTTGGCCCAAAGACAAACTGGAGGGGATCCTAAGCGGACTTGAACCCACCAACGATATGAATTCTATGTGCCGACATTCTTTGTATAAGCTTCGGGTCGACGAGGAAGACTTCCGGCAATGGTTGCGAAATGGGCCTGCTCTGGAGCGAGAAATTGACCTTGGGAATCTCGCCGAACCAAAAGATCCAGCATACGCTGTCAACACTGTTGCAAGTCGTCTCCCTCTCGGTGTTCCATCCATTCGAATTTCTGGTGTAGGCATTCTTTATTCGAATGGTCTAGGGGTCGACTTAACTTCAAGTCAATATCAAGTTTTTCTCCTGACGATTTTTATTCTTGCGCTGGTTCGCATGATATTCTGGTTTAATTTACGAGGTCGTTATGGCTCCCTTCGTCACCTCAAGACTAAGGCCGTTCCAAACAAAGTCGGGCTCGTGGCCACGCCGCGTGTTGTAGACGGGAAACCGTCAGATCGCAGTTCCTAACCCTTCATTGCGTTACCTCTCTTCTCAAAACATCTCTCATGTACTATCACATCCACAAGATAAGCAAATTATTAAAAAGTCATTAGGCGTGCTACTTAATACACATCCACAACTATACAATGATACTGTACTACTTACTACCTTGAATACTCTTCCATTTCGCCATTGTCAGTGGTAAAATGTATCGTCCTCCTCACAATCTATCGATTTTTCGTGCTCTGACGTGAACTACCCTCATGAATAGTCAGATCCTGGAGGCCTTGTGAATAACATGGAGAAGAAAGCAGTTAGAAAATCATACATCAGGCTTGAACGGCCACTCGTCGAAAGCTTGAAGGAGGATCTGCCAATCACGGGCATTCATGTCCTTGATTTTCTTGGACACATCGAGTTGCTCTTCTTTAGGCCGACTGGGGTCAGTTACCGTCTTAATAAGGATCTGCGCATTAGGCGCAAGTGTACTATGCTCCATAAGTAAGCAAAGAGAGTCATTCCTATTGAAGCATAGGCATAAAACGTACGGTATGGCTTTCTTCAATTCAGTCGACTTCTTCACGTAGAGACGCCGTAGAACAAAGTCCCAAGCGTCCATTTGGCCTTTGGGAACAAAGGACTTTTCGATTGGCACGATGTTCATGACGCGGAAGGGACGCCCAACGGCGCGGCTGTCTTTCTTGAGCTCCGCTGCAATTGCGCGTGTAGCAGGTACTGGGTAGAAATGTTCCTTATAGGACTGGGTATCTTCGAAATCGAGTGGGAAGGTGCATTTAGCAGTCGCATCCGCGACCAGGGTTAGTTTACATCGTGAAATGACATCGCCGGGTGCAGCTATTAGACGCTGTGCTAGGTGTTTGAGCTAAGATGTGCAGTGAAAAAGTAAGTTTAATGCACCTTGGAAATGTAGTCACTGATAATGAAGTTGAGGGGCACACGACCGTATTGGAAGAGCCAGGTCGCTTCAGGCATGGATCGTAAAACTTGTGAAACCATCTGCTCGCTCTTTATTGTCGAGGGTAAATGTGATATGAATGACAGCTGGGGATGCACTGTGATCGTTTAGAAGGAACATATACGGGGAATAGAATATTGAAACTCACCTCCATCCGTCCACTTCAATTTGGACACATCGTCCAACAAGCCCTGCTCCTCCATATACGAGTATGTAGACCATTGAAATCCATCCTGATTCAAGACTATGAGACGCGGATCCGTTTCTTGCAGTGGCTATCATGCGAAGGTAACGTTGACAAAGTGTAAAAAAAGGTGTAGGCTGGCAAGACGTACCTTAAGCCATTCAAGGTACGGTGCCCACTCTTCTAGCACAATCAATTTCTTTATTCTGTCCTTTGGCAGATTCAGTAACGCGCGAGTGAGCTGTCCAGGGCCTATAGGTTGGCAACATTAACATTCAGGTGCATTTGCTTGTCTAGGCACCCTCGTTAACGCACCTGGATATGCCTCAATGACGATCTTGTCCTTCGAGCCCTCCGGAACAAAAGCATCCGCAATTTTTGCAGCCGTTTTTGGATTACGGATGGATACACGGTGGTTCACTGCTACAACCGATTTGAAGAGCTTGGACCACGTCTCTACGTCCGCTGGTAGGTGTTCCTTCGAAGCGAGATCGAGTAGAGGGCTTGTGGCGTAGGAGCGCCGAGGAAAATATGATATTTGTTGAAGGAAAATCGGCCGCAAGGAGCTGGCGAAGCGGCGGATAGGGATAGAGAGGGGCATTTGTGAGGACGTCACTGGAAAGTTTCTGAACTGACTTGCAAAAATGGCACCGCCACCCGATCGCATCCAACAATTACAAACACGAATCAGACCATGAAAAGAACGGTTTATATTGAATTATACATGAAGAGGAGGTATGATCCGATTTTCTACAACACTCTTCAAAAATCACGTCCCTGTGGGTCCCTGTGGTGCTGGAGCAAATTGCAGCGGCAAAGAAAAGATTCATTTGGTTATGTTAGCTGCAGAAGGTATTGCTTCGCGATCAGGTGACTCGCACAATCAACGCGTCTTAATTTCAAACCACATTCATGTCGTCTCAACGCCGTTCCTCATCATTCGGCACGCAAAAGCAGGAACATCTCATCGAGTCTGCTTTATCCCTGAAAGCAAACCTCGAGGCTGCTAATATCCAGCTACCACGCTACATAGCCGAATTTAAAACCTTTAAACTTGATGAGTCGGACGATACCCAAGAGCTGCTTCAGGACAGGAAGGACCCCGCTATCGTCGCCGTCGACGTCGAAGATCAAATAGTTCGCTCTTTTTTCTTCATGAAAGTTTAACCGTGACCAACAATCCTTTAGTCGTTCCTCCGCAAGCTCAAATTCCAGTTTGTTGAACAAAACGCCAAAGACCGATATGTGAAGTCCATCGTCAGCGACGTGGATGATGCTCTCATAGTAACTGCAGAAGATAACAAGGCTTTGCTGGCTAGCAACTCAGCAAAAAAGGAGCAATTGAAACTCACCAAAGCAAGTCTCGCTGAAACGCAAGCTGACATTCGTACGATCGCGCCTCTGGTCGCAAATGGTTCGTTTATCGCCCTTTTTGAAAATACACTCAAATTTATGACCGATTATAGAATACAAAAAACTTGTCGCGCTGTCAACAACCGCTAACACCCTTTCCCAAAAGATCGTTGACGCTCGTCTGGCACTCACCCGCCTACGAAAGACCCACCCTCATCCTCGCCTCACAATCCCCCTCGCTGATCAGAAACTTGTCGACCAAGTCGAGGAGATGCAGGCCTTCAACGATGAGCTTGAATCAGTCAACGCTGATGTCCACAATATCAAAGAACAAGTGAAATCTGGCGCTTTGGACCTCGAAAGAATAAGAACAGAGAGAGCCGACGTAGAAAGAGCGGTCAAAGCCGTACGGGTAGACGAGGACGACGCAAGGATAGTACCGCTCTATTCGTGGTGCGTCTAAGTAGGCTTTCAATTGGAGCCACGATTGACAAGAAGTCCCAGGTACACCGCGTCGACTAAACTTCATCGCTCGATGGCTGGACTCCTTGATATTCATGCGGCATCAGAGAACGAGCTGCGTCTCACATACGCTGTGGACACTCCATATGATGGACCAGCTGAGCGTGTTACTGTTACTATCACATTGATCTTCGTACCAGATACTCGTCAGCTTGCCGCGGTTCAAACTCGGGGTCTTAAGGAGCTCGGTGTGGAGGTGGGCGACCTCATTGATGCACATGTACAGGTAAATGATGTACATGGACTTGTTGCTGCGATTTTGTGCAGGGCGCGTGCACGGACGCGGTCGGAGTAGTCTGATGATGAAGTTGTGTTGTACGCATAGTATCCGTGTTGGTATGTCTGTAAAGTATAGTGTTTTGTATTTGTATTGTACGGAGAGTTTAGTTATAATAGTGACCGTGGGAATGCAACGTGTCCAAATTTCATCATAGTTTGAATTTGAACATTGAACTGACTATTTACGCCGACCATGCGCTGGTCAGCGCTCCTTCTGTTCTTCGTTGCCCGTGGTGTCTACGGAGAGTCTAGCGGGCTCTACCCACCCGGTCTGCTTCCACTCATCAACCGTGCCAACACTCTTCTCTCCCTAGGGCAGTTTGGGGAGGCAGCCCGCATATACACTGAAGCTATCGACCAATCACCCTCAGATTACCTCCTGTACTACAAACGAGCTACCGCATATTTCTCTCTAGCGCGCCATGCGAACGCGTTGGAGGACTTTGACCGTGTCTTGTCTCTCACTTCTGGAACATTTGACAGCGCGAAGCTTATGAAAGCTAAGATCCACCTGAAGGAGGCGTCATGGGAGCTTGCTAGAGAAGCATTAGAGAAGCACCCAAAGACGGACGAGACAGCTGAGCTGGAGGAGAACATTCGTGTTGGAATGGAAATGGAGAGTAAGATGGAGAGGGAGCGAGGTGCACAGCTTTGGAATGCTTGTGTAGAGAGTGCTAGTGCTGCGTTGCGCAGTGCGAGCCATAGCATCGAAATACGCAGTGTCCGAGTGGAATGCGCTCTCGGTGCAGGCGATGTCGACAGTGCCGTTGGTGACTTGACGTGTGTTCAATTCTTTTCTAAGGTGTAACCCAAACTAAAACCATGCGTTGCAGTCGCCTCTCATCTCTCCTTCCACCCTCAACAACTCTCCTCACTACCATCTTCCGCTTCTCCTTTTTCCTCCTCGAACCATCCTCTGCTTCTCTAAACACCCTCAAACAATGCTTACACTACGACCCCGACTCAAAACCCTGTCTTACCCTCCACAGGTTATACAAATCCTTCGACAGATCCTTTGCAGAGCTAGAAGATCTCCAATCAAAAGAGGATTGGAGGGGAATCATTGCCCTACTTGCTGGACCAGCGAAGGGAAAGAAAGGCGACGTGCTGGGAAGGTTCGATGAAGCATTGAAGGAGCATACAGATCGCGCAAAGCTATTACCACCACAGACCAGTACTCGCTCTCACACCCCTGAAATCCCTCTACCAGACGCCCTCAAGACGAGTAAACGGCGCGAGGGCCTCGTTCGGGCCCTCTGCAAAGCCTACACTCAAGTTGGCACCCGGAAGGAGATGATATCTACATGGTGCGATGAATTGCTCACTATGCAGGGGTGTGAGGAAGATGTGGATGGACTCGTGGGAAAGGGTGAGGTATTTATAAGGAATCAGGAGTGGGAGGAGGCTGTGAGGGTGTTGACATTGGCATTTGAGAAGAGCGGACGGGGAAATAGAGATGTAGGTTTTCTTCTCTCACGCTCTTCGTTCTTGTTTTGATATTTGCGGTACACAGATTCATTCACGCCTCCAGCGCGCCCAGAAACTGCTAAAGCAGAGTAAACAAAAGGACTATTACAAAGTTCTTGGTGTTTCACGCGATGCGGATGAAAGGACGATCAAAAAGGCTTTGTACGTATTGCGCCTCCCTTGGTTATTGTAGTTAATGTTCATCGACAGCCGAACTGCGGCTAAAACGGCACATCCTGACAAGGGAGGTTCAGAGGCCAAGATGGCAGCCGTCAACGAAGCCTACGAGGTACTCATGGATCCAGGTGAGCATGATCAGAATCTTCTGTACAGCTTTTATACTGACCTCTACCCACCCATAGAACTTCGCGCGCGCTTCGACGCAGGCGAAGACCCCAACGACCCCACGTCAGGCTTCGGACCTGGGGGCGGACACGCGTATCCCTTCAGCTCAGGCGGACATCCCTTTGCACAATTCTTCCAGCAGGGTGGCGGATTCCCTGGAGGCGGCGGAAGTCAGTTCCAATTCAACTTCGGGCATGGGGGTCGCTGAGGGTGAGGAGGCGCTGGACGTTTTACGATACGCTATGTATTATACTATACCTGCACGAGGAATGCAAGGATATATATCGAATTCAATTCCGGCGGACCAAACCAAGTTAACTGATATTAGATCTGTGATGATAGTGTATAGTACAGTGTATGTAGGTAGCAGTGCGAAGGCTATGAACAAGCAATAGTAGACATCTAGTATAAATGATAGCAAGTGTCTATATATACAAAATGTCATCTGAGCAAGCCAACCGCAGCAGGAGGTGGGGCCTGATCGTCGGGGCTCATGGGTATCGACATCTCAAGGGCCATATGAGTGTCCGAAGACGCGGTCAGCGCTTCGTAGAGGTATATGAGGCCAAAAAGCAGAAAGAGAAACGATCCGCCAAAGGTCACTTTATCGACAATGAGATAGGAGTATGATTCGTGTGTGGTGGACATGACTTGCCGTGTTTTACAGAAATTTTAGTAGAGAGGTAGCGTCCTCCTATAACGGCTAATGCGGTGCATGCAGAGTGGCCAACTATGGTGCCAAATGCGACGAGATTCATGTTCTGTATAAACCAAAATAGGTGAGCGAATGAAACGAAGAAAAAGAGAGAAAATGTACATGTGCAGCACCAAGTGCTATAGTGGCAATTTGCGAGCGGTCGCCCCATTCTCCAAGAAAAGTAAGAATGAAGGCTTGTACAAAGACAGGGCCGAGGAACAAGCTGCAAAAGTTCCTCAATCCCTCAGCGAAGGTAGACTTTGGTTGCTTCTTGGACTTGTCACCATCAGCACCGGTAGCGTTGCCCTCCTCAATGGCACTCATGGGGATGGCGCCTGCCTCTTCGTCTCCCTCGATCTCCTCTGCAGCCTCCTTCATCTCTTCTTGTATCTTTTCAGTACCTGACTCCATATCCCTGGCCTCTTTGAGCATACGCATGCCAAATACGAAGAAGAGACCGCTCGCCAGGAGCTGAGTGTAGAATCTGGGGACAAGGGCTGGGAGGATGTGACCTAGGGCTGCAGATAGAGTAGACATGATTGCGAGAGAAAGGAATGCGCCGAGGAAGACAGTGAGTCTGGGATGGCGCATGGCGAGAATGGCGGCTATTAAGAAGGTTTTGTCGCCAATTTCAGAGAAAATGATCATTGCGAAGGATTGGACGATGGCTTGGACGCTTCCAGGAGCGTTGGGAGCAACGGCGTCCATGGTTGGAGCCTGGAGGAGATGGGAGTAAGTGTCAGTGTTAAATTTACCACGTGACGTTATTTTAAATATAACGGTTACTGCAATCCGCAGTAACTTTAAGATGAAGTGTCGGTCAATGGTCAGTCACGCGCACATTCGATGGACTCGGCTGTATTCTTCCAATAGCACGCCATCCAAGTCCTACTTGCAAGACTCCTTCAACACCACTCCTCAAAAATCTTCCACTCGTAAACTTCTTATACTAGATCTCAATGGTGCTCTCCTCGTTCGTTCCTCAGGTCCACCACCGCGCGCAGTATGGACGCGACCATATATGCCAGCGTTCAGAAATTATCTTTGCACCCCACTGACGAAGAAGTGGCTTGACACTATGGTCTGGAGCTCTGCGCAACCCCACAACGTCGCCAGCATGGTACTCCATTCTTTCAAGAATCAACGCAGTGCTCTTTTGGCTACCTGGACGAGGGCGAAAATGGGTCTGAGTCTGAAGGCATATCGTATGTTCCTCATCATACCCTTCCTCATCAATATTTCCGGTCTGACGAGATGCTACCAAAGACAACGACGTTCCAACAGTCAAGGATCTTGCTCAGGTTTGGGCAGAATATTCCCATTCATCATATTCCACCCTCCTGATGGACGACTCCGACGACAAGGCCATACTACAACCATACAATCACCTCGTCGTTCCAGAGTATGATATGACAATGCGAGCGCATGACCTTGATGTCCTTCAAGGCGCTGGGGCATATGATGATACCCTTATCTGTGTTGTAGGCATTCTTGATGCTATGAAAGATCAAACGAACGTCGCCAACTGGATTCGCTCCGATGGAATCTTCCTTGGCGAAAATATTCAGAGTCCCAAGCGGTGGTGGGAGGTTCCCGAGCTTCGACAGTATTGGAAGGAAAGAGGAACCTCTGTGCTGGAGAAAATGGAAATTAAAATTGAGCCAGGGGTGGATCCTGCACCAATACCCAGGATGTCACGAGCATGGGCGAAGCAGTAAACCTAAATGAATAATGTAGATGGTAATACTGTAACGTAGTACTCTTAATAGAGCTTCCCATTTTTTCATTGCGTTAGTGAGATGTTTGCTGGACCACTGCATGTACAGCGTAGAGTAGCCATCACCACGCCATCCTCTTTGTCAATGCAACATTCATTGCTTCCATTCGAAACTTTGAAATAAATAGTCAAAATAAATACAAGTCCCTCCCAGGAACTACATTGCCTCTTCGTCACGCCGTCTTTTTGCTCTCCCGTGTTTCTCTCTGTCAATGAAAGAGGTCAAAAAACAAAAAACAAAACAACGGAGCCGAATGCAAAAAGACTTACGCAAAACCACGATCCTTCCTCTTCCGGCTTTCCTTCTTGATCACATTTCTCTGCATCTTCCGCTTCGCTGCTGCTTCAGGGTTGGCCACAGCCTGCGTAGCGCGAGCTGTTTTGCGATCTCTGCGGACCTCGAGCACACTTTGGCGGATCTGGTTGTAAGTGGTCGAGAACTTGGTCGTGCCCACTTTACCCTGCAACAGATCTTGCAGCTCTGTCGCCAACGTCTTTAGCTCATCTAGACAACAAGAAGTGTAAGCGAGGCATTATACATGAACCTGGGCGATGGGCTTACCCATCTGAGAATCACGGATTGTGTCTTCCTCAAGAAGTCGGTAAAGAGGTGTGAGGACATGAACGAGGAATTTTTCGAGATGCATTGCTTCCATATGCGATGTCATCGCTGCGAACCAGCGGAGAACTGCCAAGGGCTGCTGTGCCCAGTTCGTCTGTCGAGTAACAAAGTGAGCAGGTGAAAGGTTCGTATAAGAAAGTATGACACACGTTATTGGACGTGCGGTTTCGCCTTGCTATATGAGCCGACTTGACCTGGTAAGAAAGTTTCGAGAACAACCAAGGGAGAGGATTCTGCTGTTTAAGCAATTCCGTATCTGGTGCTTCTTTCTCATCCTCCTCATCTTCATCGTCATCCTGCACTTCTGGTGACGCCATAGCATAGAAACATTTCCCAATATAAAACAGGTTTTTTACCACTTGCAAGGCCAACGTGTCATCCAGGTGTTCGCTCTTGAGCTGCAAACAGAGTTTCTTGGCAACCTCTTGCATCCCGTGGTTCGAAAGAGGATGAGAATCAGCGTATTGGGCACTGGGCGCTGCGGGCGCAATTGCCGTAAAGAGGACACCCAAAAGGCGGCACGAGGCGGTGCGTACCCACGCATGTGGGAACAGCAGGTGGGGCACAACTAGATCCCATTGCACACGATCGGGATGGGTCACGAAATCCGGGAAGACACGAAGCACTTTCGAGAGCACCGTCAGGGCGTAATATGGCGCCTGCCAATCAAGATCCACAGCTGGTTCAACCGCATCTTGAGATTCCGCTTCTGCAAGGGCCTGTCCACTCCGTTCCAGCGCAGCGTTCAGGTCTTCTAGGATCGTGATGATATAAGGCTTCGACTCGGTTTCTAAGACGTCAATGACGAATCCGTACACCTGAGACGAAACACGTGCAAGCTGAGGCTGGGCTTGCTGCGATGCCCAAGAATGAAGATGCGAGAGAATAAGTTTCCGGCGTTCGTCATCAAGGCGTCCGAAAAGGCTCTTGATCAGCACCGCCGCCATCTCCCTACATTTCGCAGAGTCGTCATTCGCAATCACCATGACAAGGGCGACGAATAGAAGATCCGCATATTCCCTGATCAAGTTCTCTTGGAACTTGGTAACGACAGCACCAAGGAGCTCCATGACCGACTTGCGCCCGCTCTCATAGACATACGACAAGTTCTTGGCAAGGAAAGTCATTTGTTTACGAAGACGACCTTTGCCTTGCGGGTAATCGAGCAGGAACTGTAAGAGGACGCCACGGCAAAGCTCCTGAACTTGAGTCGACTGACTAGTGACCATAACCTCCGACACCTTATCCATAAGATCATAAATCTCAGGAACCACAAACTTGCGTGCCACGATCGCTCGAAGCATTGTGAACACAGATGCCTGGCGCTCTGGGTCCTCCAAATCGGGTCCAAGGAGTTCAAGAAGATAAACGAGGTCTTTTTCCTTAACTTGGACTGGAGGTCCATCGCGCAGAATCGTAGCGAGGGACTTGAACGCGACTTGCACCACCTCCGACTCAGTGCTTCCCGTTTGTTGAACGATATCTAAGATCTGCTTGACAAAGACAGGGAGGGACTTGTCCAGTGATTTGAGGGGACATTTCGAGAGCCCAGCCGCTGAGCGGAGGCCAAGTAACAGCACGGGTGCGCTTGTTGAGTACAGGGTGTTTCCAACTACGACGACCATGGCATTGAGTCGTGACATGACCTCGGCATCGTGGAAATCAAATCGATTCCTTCGCATGGCGGTGTTGAGAAGGTCAAGACCAAACGTCACGAATCTGGCATGTATTAGCACATGGACCACACCCATACAGAAACCACACTCACCGGAACGAGTTGTTAGCATAATGATCCACCTTGACCGCCTCCTGCCTCTTCACCTGCACAATCGCATCGCCCTTCGCACCTCGCTTCGTCCTCAACGGCATACTCTGCTGCAAGAACTTTGCGTTCTGGCTAACAAGTGTATTGCACAGCACCAATAGCTCCTTCGGCACAAGATGCTTATTACTATTCAGCCCCCCAGCAACGCGTTTCAGCACCTCCTCAACGAGGTTCATGACCTTGAGCGACGCCGTCTCTTGCATGATCGCCTTAATTGGCGCCAACAAGCTACTGATCTTCTCCGGCGACACGAACCTCGCGACAATACCAAACGCATCGAGGCCCTTCGCAGCCGACGACCGCACCTCGCGCATCTTGGTCTTGAAGTCCTCAGACTGGACATCCTTCCCCGACTCCCCAAACACAACTTCAGCAGAAACGTACGCAATGTCATTGACGCAATCGTCCAGCACTTCAAACGCACCGGCATGCTCGCCCGTAGTAACGTGCACCAAAAGCGAGTGGACGACGTACGCTAAAACGTGTAGCTGTGGACCGCGCAGCAGAGCCGCCCTGAGCTCTTTTAGTAAGAGGGGGACGTATGTTACCCCCAGAGCGACCGCAATGCGATTCAGCGACTCCCTGGTGAGGTCTCGTGTTTCTTGGGAACGGCTGCGGAGGATCTGGCTTAAGATTGTGAGGAGGCGCGTAATTTGGGGCTCGCGCGTGGAGGCGGGGAGATGTTTGGCGACAGTGACGATGCCGATAGCGAGTGGAATGCGGGTGTTGTCGTCTGTTTCTGGATCGCGTTTCTCGAGGTGGGAGAGGAGAGTTGGGAGGAGGCGGAGGTTTACGGCGTCGGCGATCTTGGCGGTGGTGGCGGGATGTTGGGTTGTCAGTTTGACCACTACTGGCGGTTCTTGAGTCGTATCAATATCTGCCTCATCTTCCCCTTCCTCTCCCTCTGCCGCTCCTTCACCCGCAGCTTCACCTTCAGGTACCACCTCTTCCATCGCAAAATGGAAATTATCCAAAACCGCCACAAGCGTCCGAACACGCACCCTCTCCTCCCCATCTCCCTCCTTCCCCCTCTCCCTCTCACCACCCTTGCCCCTTCCTCCCAAATACTTCCTAACAAGCGCATAATACGCCCCCCAAGCCAACTTTCCCGCCAGCCTCCCCGTCGTCCCAATCGCCTCATTGACCAAAAGATGATCCACCTTCAAATCAATGTAATTACCAACAAGTGGCACAAAAATCTCGTTGATCGTGCTACTCCTCAGGTGCCCCGCATCGCAGTGCTCCCTGAGCCGGCGGAGTGTGCGCGTGCGCCGGTGGTTCTGCACGTGCAAGATGTTGTTGAAGAAGTTCGCTTCGGGGTCGTTGTGTTCGAGGAGGATACGCATTTCTCTTAGGGAGGTGAAGGCGGATGATGCGGGGCCTGAGGTAGAGGCGGCAGCGGTCGTGGTGGTGGTGCCTGTGGGAGGAAGGGAGTCTGACCTTTCCACGGCAAACGCAATGACACCCAACACCTCCGCACGCACCATCTCGTTCTTGGACCTCAATCCGTTCTTCAAACCCGGAAACACAATCTTCCCAAACGTGTTCCCAAACTCCCCTGGCTCCCCTACTGACGACTCCTCCACAACCCGCTCCACGAACCTCCGTAACCCATACGCAGCGCTATTCCTTACCGCCAGCTCCTCCGTATCCTGAATCGCATAAAACATATTATACACCACAGGAACCCACTCCTTACACCCCAAACTCCTATACAGCCTCTCATTAAGTCTCCCAAACGCCTCCAAGCGCGCATCAAAGTCAGGCTCGTCTATGCGTTTGGGGGAGTAGGCATTGAGTGCTTTCAGAAGAGCCGCTACCTCGCTCAAGGACGAAGTGGATTCGGGTGGAGAGAGACGCGTGAGGTTCGTGAATGCATCGACTAACGCCAGCCTCCCCTGCCTGGTCCTCAGACTCTGGAAAAGCGTCGACAGGACGGCGTATACCACCTCGAACACACCCTCCTGCTCCTTCTCCCCACCACCCTGTGCACGAACCCCCACGACCCCCACCAAACTCCCAACAACCCTCACCAAATCCACCTTCATCTTCTCCGGAACGACCTTCACCGGGCGCCTCAGCAGGGGCGCGATGAGACGGAGGAGCGTCTCTGCCTGTTGCGGGTCAGTCGCATAGGGTGCTATTTCAGAAAGGATATGGATCTGGCGTTGGGAGAGGGGAGAGGAAAGTAGTATCACGTTGGGGGTGGGAGAACCTTTACCGTAGGAGCTGAAGCGCTGGAACAGAATCGCCATATCCGCCAACAACACCCCTACATGGGGCTTCACTACCTTCTCCCGTATCCAAAGCACCTTGTCATTATTTTCGTTGGCGCACAAAGACAGAATCCGTTCGACGACATCGAATACACGCCCTATGACCTTCGCTCCCACACCCTTTTGCACAAGACATCCGAACACCGCCCCAAGCACGGCCTCGTCATACGCGACGAGGTATTGCGCATGGCATTCGTGCGTCGTCCAAGCCGCGAAGAGCTCAAGGAGCGCCGAAGGGGTGTGTGTATTTTCGGAGGGAAGGGAGACAAGGCGCGGAGAGATGAAGGCGGAGAATGAGGGGCGGAGGTATGGTGTGAAATCGAATTGTGGCTTTGAGGGCGAGGGAAGGGAAGCAGGGGATAGGAAGAATTCCGCGAGGCGTTTGAGGCCTAGTTGGCGGATTGATCTGAGAATTTTAGTTGATGTGCCACTTGAGGATGCAGGGAGATGGGCGTCGTTTTGCTTGAGCTGGTCACCCTCCTCTTCATCCTCGTCCTTTTCCTCAGCTTCAGCATCAGCATCAGCGCCCTCTTCCTCCTGCTCTTCCTCCTGCTCGGCTTTCCGCTCCCGATTAACCGCATCCACCCCCCTCTGTGCGTCCCCAACAATCCTGACAGTAGCACCAACAAGCGCAGGCCAATATCTAACCGTCTTAGGGCCAAGATACCTCAACACGTCGCCAAGGAGGACGAGGAACCCCGCACGTTGGCGGGGAGAGACATGTGCCGAGATGGGGGCGAGGTCGAACTCAAACTCCTCGTTCTCCCCCGTACGCGTAGGCAAGTGGGACTCATGCGCAAGCCCAAGCGGCCCAAGCATCAAATCAACCAACAGCGCAAGCGCCTTCTCCTCACAACCCGCGAGCGCCCCAAGGACCGCCGTACGCCTGTCCCCCCCGCCTCCAGACGCAGACCGGCCTTTCGCACCACGGTCGAGCATGGAGCCGTATAGGATCCGTACGACGATGCGAACGACCCCGTTATCATCGTCGCTCCCCGCTCCAGACAGTACGTCCTCGTCACCGAAATTCAAACCCTGCAATGCATCCCTGAACCTCCCCTCGTCAACCAACGCCCTCAGCGTCTCCTCACACGCCAACACCCTCGGGTCGCGGTAGGTAAGAACACACTCGAGCGCGAGGGCGCGTAGGGCGCGGTCGGGGTGTGAAAGGAGGGTGGTGTACACGCCCTGCAGGGCGGTGGTGTGTACGAGGGCTTTGGGGTTCGTGAATTTGGAGAAGAGGGTGAGGTAGGGTATTAGGCAGGGTTTTGGTAGAGCGGGGACTAGGGTGGTTTGGGTGGGGGATTGGGATTCTGATTGGGGGGAAAGGGAAAGGAACCAGGGTACGATGTCCCTGTTGTGCTTTTCTGCGAGGGAGGGGAAGACGGTGAGTGCAGCGAGGAGCTGAGTTTCGTAAGTGTTGATATCGAATCTGGCTTGGGGATCTTGGGCCTATCAATGGCGGTTAAAATGATGCTTGTAGGTAAAATAAGATGATGAATACCTTGAGAAGATCGTCGTACGCAGCTGCATCGCCGTTCACCCATCTCCATACCGTGCTTCGCAGTTTATGAGCAGAGGGATCGCGCCAGGAACGTTCTTCTTCCCATGGGTCATCCTCTTCCTCCTCTTCTTTAGGTTCATCTTCATCTTCATCCTCACTTTCCTGACCACCATCTTCATTTCTATTCGCTTCTACGCCCCGCACCTGCCCCCACACAACCCCCCAAACCATATCACCCCAGCCAGGTGACCTCTCCACAACCCCTCCGAGAGCCTTACACGCCGGTGCCCACAGCGGGCGTAAATTGACCTTCAGTTGCGATACGAGCCATGTCGCCACGAGCTCCACCGCTCGTGTCTCCCCTTCCTTTTCCTGCCCCAATGAATTCGCGACTCTACCAATCCGCAACACGCGCTCTCGCACCCCTGCAACGTCTATCGGGACCTGCTCTGCTTTGAGGCAGGCTTCGGCTGCAGCGCGTACGGCGGGTGGTGGGGGTGGGGTGAGCAATGAAGAGGTGGAGGAGAGGAGACGGAGGGCGGTGAGTCGTGTGGAGTGTTTAGGGGAGAGGAGGAGGGAGAGGAGGGCGGCGTGGTGAGGATGTTCTATGTAGGGCGTAGGTCTATGTGTGGGTGTGCTATTAAACGAGTCAGTCAATAAGTAAATTAGTTAAATGTAGACGTACTGCGTTTCTAGCCTCTCAACGAGCCCCATAACACCTCCCAGCACTTCTTCCATTCCTGGAGACTCTAAACAAACATTAATCCACTCACCCACATCCTCCTTTACCAACGCGTTCCACTCTGCGTGGTTCCGCGCCGAGAGGGTGTGGATGAGGTGTGCGAGGGCCCACGAAGGGCTCAAATTTCGCTTTTGTAATTTTGACTTTGACGGGGAAGAGGATAGGGCAGTAAACAGCCCCTTAATACCATCAACAATGACACCGCATACATCCTTTGCGGGGGAGGAAGACGAAATCATCGAAGAGAGCGTCAGGATGTCAGTTAGATGTGTTGCCTGTTTGTCCATCCGTTCATCAGCGCCTCAGCACGAAAAAATGTAAGCGCAACTCACAGTCTTCGCGTCAACCTGCCCACGGCCCTCCAACTCTCCAATCAACGCACTTAACCGTTCCAAGCACCACTCCCCGACTCTAGTACGCCATAAGGTGTCCTTCTCCCCATCCTTCTCCGCCCCCTTGCCCTTTGCCACCCATCCGTCCCTCACAACGCCCGCTAGCACCCTTGCCACGCCCCGCGGGTCCCGACGCCGAACGTCCGGACGGGTTGTATACTTCAGAAGGAGCGGGAGAAGGAGGGGTTTGAATCCTTTGAAGGGGCCTGTGCCCGCGGTGGAGTTTGAGCTAGGGGAGGGGGGGGAGAGCGAGGCGAGGACGGCAGTTATATTTAGTGCGAATGTTAGCGTTGATTTTGCATTTTTCTCTTTTTCACTTTCTGTTTCTTCTGAACAAGGACAAGCACCTGCCTCCCACGCACCCTCGACCTTCCTCACACCAGCCCCCCAAACCGGCATCTCGCCAGCTGCAAGTACAGCCCCGAGGAGCCTCACGAGAGCTTTGTGAACCCCTGCATCTTCGAGGGGGGTCTGTGCGAGGGCAGGGATCGAGGAGAGGATTTGCGTTAAGTGGGATTCTAGATTTTGTTTTCCTTCATTAGCGAGGGAAAGGGAGGGTAGGAGAAGACGTACGCATCAACCTCGATCCGTTTCGAACTGAACACGGGACGGCGAGGGCGTCAATTATTTTCTGGAGCGTTAGCGCGTCAGCAGCGGTCTCAGCGTTTTGGGTGAACTGCTGCATAATCCTTCCGAACCGTCCCACCAACACGTCCGCAAGGGGCGCAAACGCCGCGGGTGTTTTGGAGTGGTGGATGAGGGAAGTGAGGGTGCGTCGTATTAGTGTCTGAGTGCTCCTTTGTTTTTGGGAAGAAGGGGAGAGGTAAACGTCTAGAATGGCTTCAAATATGGAAGGGCTGGATGTGTGTAGCGTTTGTGATACAGACTATCGTTCAACTGATAAGCAAAATAAGATAGATTAAGACAACATGTACTGACCTTGCAAGCAAAGGTAACAATCCAAGCACACGCCTCACCAATGCCTCTCTGCCTTTGCTCATCTTCAACGGCAGCCAAAACTAACACCACGCCCCATTTACGATCACAACCTCTCATCCGCCTCAACACAGATCCCCAGACCTCCGTCAACGCGCGCTGCACCTCGGGAAAGGTTGTCTGTGCGAGGGCGGTATGA
Organism: Tricholoma furcatifolium; assembly: GCA_018854895.1. NCBI lineage: Eukaryota > Fungi > Basidiomycota > Agaricomycetes > Agaricales > Tricholomataceae > Tricholoma > Tricholoma furcatifolium. The sequence goes on from JABAJV010000041.1 coordinate 30,245, forward strand.
AGCTGGTGCCATGTTTGTTCGAGACGCGGGTGCGGGCACGTGTCCTCGGTGGAAGGGGAGGAAAGGGATGAAAGGAGAAGGAACTTGAATAGAGCAGAAAGGGTGGATAAGAGCGTCGTTAGTGTTTCTGGGGATATGTGCGTTTGAGTGGGTTTTGTTTTCGCCTTAGTATGCAATTTTGGCTGGGATGTAGATGCAGCCCTGTTGTCGCCTTTGGCCTTCCCTTTTCCCTTGGAAGTAGGCACGAGCCCCAACACACACGCCAGCAGGGTCTCATACTTAGAATCCATCGTTCCTCGTAGGTCATACAACATTTTTTGCATTAAACTGAAAACAAAACAATAATCACATCAATACAACGCAAATTCAAGAAAAAGAATAGGAAAAGACACTTACTCGAGCAACACCCTCGCTCCTTCCCCTTCATTATCCTCTTCACTCATCGCATCCACCCAAATCTGAACAATCCTTTCCCAGTTCAATAAGAACAACGGCATAGAGGCAGACAAGGAATCCACTTTTTCGGCAAAGCGCAGAAAGACGGGTGAGAGGTTCAGTTGGCGCCAGTGTGTTAGGGCTGCGTAAAACGTCGATCCGTTTGCAGACGAGAGTTCATCGTTTTCGTTTTCCTCTTCGAGGAGGAAGGGCTGTGGCTGTTCGTATGCTGGAAGGAGGTGTACCTGTTTTAGTGTCGAGGTGTATGATTGGTGCTACGATCCAACAACATAACCTAGTTAGCTGAAATCATGCTAATATTCAGTAGACTTTAAACGCACCTTGAATCGTTTAGTAGGCCGTGGATTATCCACGAGATCATCCTCGTAGTCGTTTTCATTGTCCATGTCCATGATCACCACGACCACGGCACGTCTAGTTGTACAGACGGGAACTTGGAACGTATAATTATGATAAGCGAGAGCAGAATTTTTGGCCAAGTATTTACTTTTCCCGTCGTAACCAAATAACGCGTGATCTCAACTGACGAAACGCGACTGCACAGCCACTCAATTTACAACCTCAACGCTGCACTTTATCGCTACACATTTCCATCAGCCACAATCGCGTTGAGTCTCCCTTTCCCCAGAGTCGTTTCCAACTTGGCTCTGGGCGAAAAAATCTCTCAAATCTCCACCCGGCCGTTGTCCGCTGTATATTTTGACCAAAAGGTGAGGGCAACTTGGGTAATACTTCTTGAGAGACCGGTCCACAATGTGTGCAATATGTCGCCCCTGGAAACGAGATGATTTACCGTGAGATGTTCTGGAGCCTTCCACACCGGGAATTACAGGTCCCTATGGAATGAAGATAGGCTTGCAATGTTTGCGGCAGGGAAGTTAAGTGCACTAGGCTCAAGACACGGACGTTTTAGGGCACGACGTACTTTCTCAGGCACTGCCATTAATTGCCTGTCAGATTTTCATTGACCCACAACGCGAATTTCTTTCTTTCAAAGAGAGGTATATATTCCACATAAATACAGCAAGGGGTATGAATTAAGCGATAGCTAATCTCCAAACGAATTATTATTGTTACATGATCTCATCCAATGTCATATCACCCGGTATACTCTCTAGAACATTGTTTCGCTGTGCGGTCATCTTATGGGAGAAGCCATCAGTTTTGCTACTTGCAACGCCGATATCAGCCGCGCTGGCGTTTAAGCTGCGCGTGAGATTGACGAGGGGCGCGCGAGTGATGCGAGTCATTGTGGTGCGGGGCTTGTAGTCGGTGTCAACCATGACAGATTTATACATATCAAGTTCAACCTTAAGGTCGTCGTTGGCCGCTATAACATTTTCCTGCTCTCGTTGTAACAAGACAAGTTTCTATGTTTCTTGTTCAGAGAAGGAGTCGAGGGAAGTTCAGTAAACACATACTTGTTTTGTCTCCGCAAGCTCCCTTCGTATCCTGTCGACATACATGATACGCTGTGCTGGGTTGTTATGGCCAATAATTTCGGCATTAAACTTGCTCAATTTCGCTGCCTCCTCTTCTGCAAGCTGGTTTCTCGCCACGAGTGAGCCCACTTCATCTGAAAGAGCGTAATACGCCTCTTGGAATTTTGCTGAATCTGCTAGCTCTGCGGTCAACCTAGGAAAAATTATAAATGATTCAGAAAACTTGGTGATGAAATAAAAAAGCTAACTGTTTGATTTCAACCCGCAAGGCATCTTCTGCGATCCTCATCTTTTGTACAGTGTCGGACAATCGGAGGACTGTCTCATGGTCCTTCTTCAACGCAGCCTCATGTTGGAAAGCTGCCTCAGCAAGCTTCTCCTCCGCTTCAGCCGTTCGGCGATGTAGGGACTCGGACGACGACTTGAATGACTCAATAAGGTCTGTGGCGGCCTTCAGTTCGCCTTCTAAAACACTCTTCTCGCCCTGGAAACGCTCCAGCTGTGCTGAAATCGCTTCGTGGGAGGCCTGCGAGCTTGCAAGAGAGGCAGAATACTGCTCAGATATTCGCTGTTCGCATTTAAGTTGCGAATTTGTCAGAGCATATTCCACTAGAAGCTGTTCAATAGCCGTTCGGTTGAATTGGGATAGCAGTTCAACAATTGTTGTTTCCAGAACGCGACATTCTTGTTGATATTCCGCATGCTCCTGCTGAATCGTCTGGAGCAGCTCGTGGACAGCGTTATCTGAGCCTTCGAAGAGAGGTGGGAGTCGACTGTCTGACAAGACACCCTGATAGAATGCAAGTTCATGATCCATATCCTTCAGTCGCTGAGATAAAAATGACTTTTGCTCATTGGTCTGCCTGATTAAGACAGCCAATTCGTCCACTTGAGCTACTGAGTTGGCCAGTCTACGCTCCAATCGGGAAACCTGCAGATTCAAGGCCGCATTTTCATGCCGTAAGCGGGTATGGGAGGCAAGGGATACAGTTCCACGGGCAAGACGACCGTACTCTTCAGCGATGTGGGCCACAAGATTTTTATGCTGCTCGAGCTGGATAAAAAGGTCCTGTTCTCGGTCGGAGGTCGCTTGGCGAAGTAATGCAAGTGCAGTCTGAGCTTGTTTAGCTTGTGCCTCGGAAGTGGCAGCAGCATCCTGTAGAGTTTGTGCAGCCGTTCGAGCAGCCTGGAGTTCTTGATGACCATGGCTAGTAGCCTCCTGTAGCTTAGCCTCTGCGGCCTCCTTTCGTTTCGTTTCGTTAGCCAATGTCTTCTCTAAATCTAGGATCCGCCGGTCCTTATCGCGTAGCTTCGCCTCTGACGCTTGTAAAGATTTCTTCGCTTCGCCCGCTTCACCTTGCTTGGAGGCAAGCTGTGTCCGTTCGTGCTCAGACATTCGAAGTTTCAGGCGTAAATCCTTGAGCTCGGCTTGATCAGAGGCCGTTGTCTTTTTTAGATCTTGAATACGGGTCTCTAGGGAGTCGATTTGTTTCTTTTGCTTGTCCGCGCGATCTGTATATTCGGAGTTGTTTTTTTGGCAGCGTGTGAGCTCAGTCTTCAGACGCTCGACTTCGGCCTGATGCTGTTGATGTGTGAGTTCAGAGTCCATAGGTTGATATCGCACTAGACTCACGGTTTTCTTGCCATCGTTGTGCACGCGCTCCAGGTCCTCCACTTTTCGTTGGAGAATTGCATATCGATCCTCAAGGCGCTGAGATGCCATGCGTTTAGAATCATTAGTGGTGGGTCTGATGGTCTTTTTCTTGTTCTCCACATCAGGTCCTGTTCAATATTGAGCACCGCCTAATTAAAGGAAACATTGAACAGGCGAACCAAGAACTTGATCATCATTTTCCTTGGAGAATCGATCTGCTTTGTCGAGAAATGCGCCTCGTTTATAGTCATCCGCGTGTGATTCTGGCAAAGTATGACGTTGGTGCGCAAGTAAAGACGCATGTTAGATGTACCTGCTGCAACGTTGTATGAGTTTGGGCCTGGAACATCAGACACTTTGGAGATTTGATAAATAAAATGAACAAGCGAGAGATTTCCAACTGATGATCACCTTTCTGAGGCTCAAAGCGAGGGCCTTTGGGGAACATGGGATGAGAAACAGAACGCGAGACCAAACAGAGGGAAACAGACGCGACGTGTTGCATCCACGTGATCGTTTACTGCTCATTGTCAGTGCAAGTCTGGAGGACATGCAGTTGAATAGGATTTCATGTTAACAGATATGTTTTAATGGCGGCAATGCCCTTTAAATGCTTCATTGGAGGTGGAGGTGTGTTTGGACATGCTTGGCTAAGGCGTGTAGCGTGGGAACTGTAATAATGGACACATGGATCGCTTGAGGTGTTTAGGAAATTCCAACTTTTTAGCTGAGCCACCCTTGCGTCGTCGCTTGTTTTGTACTTTCGCAATGGCTGCGTCTTCAGACTCTGCGTCGGCCAGTATATCCCAGCCTCAGCCAAAAATTGCGTCCTCATCGTCTGACACAGCGCCCAGCGCAGTCGAACCTGTAAGTGATGATGCCCCACTATCACAGGCACCCACCGCCAACGGAGTTACGAAGCAGGAGAACGGGGCTTTGCATGATAACCGCACAGAAACATCCGCCAAAGGCTCTGCAGAGCCTGCAGCTCAGAATTTTCAACAAATCCCTACCACGTCTTCCTCTCTTGGCGGCGTCCCTGTTCCTTCACCCGGCTCTGAGCCCCAGCAACCACGTGGACCCATCACCCACTCTGATAAAGACCGTCATTCACCCGGTCCTTCATCACCCAGTCCAACAAATCCTTCGTCTCACAGGCCAAGCCAAAACGCAAACGGAAACGGCGTACACAGGCACTCTACGCCGCCCCAACCCAAACCATCCTTTTTTGCCCGACTTATACGTGTTCTCGTTCCCTGTGTCTCCTCGTCAGACGACACTCACCCAATTGAACCCATCGATACCGCTTCCTTAGCTGGATCAAAAGAAAAACAACCATCACCTTCCTTTGAACACCCTGTACCACCACCTACTGCACAAGTAGTGCAAGACCCCGCACCGCTCGCCCCTCCTGTCGTGGCTGATTCCCCGAACCTGACGACTCCTGAACCTGTCAGCGTTATCCCCATCGAACCATCCCCCGACGCAGAAGTTCCTATACAACCGACCCCCCCATCCCCGCCACATATCCTGCCGTTGGACGAGACCGAAGGAGTGACATCCGGTGCTGTCCAGGCACCTGGATCAACAGGAGGCTCACCAAAACTGGAAAATAAACGCCACTCCGAAGATTCTGCCCCTCCCAGTAACGCCAGTAACAGTAACGAGGAAGATTCCGAAGGCACAAGTTTCACCGAGGATGAGGACATAGATGGTTTGGACGAGATGGAGGACGATGAAGACAGACTTATTATGAATGGTGGTGCGGGCATCCCTATCGGACCGGTGAGCTCGAATATCTATCAGTATGATTTTTCTGACAAGTACTATCTGTCAGGACGGGAAACCGAATCCCCTACTTCCCCCAATTGCACCTCAACATGCCGGGAGAAAATGTTTAATCCTTGATTTAGATGAAACTTTAGTGCATAGTAGTTTCAAGGTAAGATACCTACATCTTAATCTAGAAGCAGGAACTGATTCTGTTGTGACAGTCCATCCAACAGGCTGATTACGTTGTACCAGTTGAGATTGAATATCATCTGCACAACGTATATGTCATTAAACGCCCAGGCGTTGATCTGTTCCTCAAGAAAATGGGGGAGATCTATGAGGTTGTCGTGTTCACCGCAAGTCTAAGCAAAGTAGGTCAAGTCATAGGGAACAATCTGCTCTCAAGTCTAACGGCCATCCTACAGTATGCCGATCCGGTCCTCGACAAACTCGATATCCATCAGGTTGTGACCCATCGCTTGTTCAGAGAGAGCTGCTATAGCCACAGAGGGAATTATGTCAAGGTCAGTGATTCCTTTACGATTACAGCAATTCCTAGTAGTCTGAGCTCGGGAAAAGGATCTGTCGCAACTTGGACGACCAATCGCGGACACCATCATTCTTGACAACTCCCCAGCCTCATATATCTTCCATCCAAATAACGCGGTGCCTGTATCGTCTTGGTTCAACGATCCACATGACACGGAGTTGACGGATCTCATTCCTTTCTTGACCGATTTGGCTACTACGGACGATGTTAGAGGCGTTCTCGATGGCGCTCGATGAAATTGACATCGAGTGCATGCATCGAAGGAGGATGGCACATATTCCCGGGTCTCCTGATATCTGATACCATCCTCATACCCCTCACATGCACATGCCCACTTTGGGCGTACAGCATTGCGAATTTCCATCGCACACTCCACCGCCTAGCATATCTCTTGTTTGTTCATCGTGCTCGTCGTTTTCGTTGGTACATACAACCCTTCAAGCTCCTAATATACCCTGCAAACCAAACTCGGTCCTCTCTATCAAGATTTCTGGTGCCAATCCTTCCTGGCAGTTTGGCACGGTCGACTTCGCACTCTGGATTGCCTATTTGGAAACTCCACCGCAGAAGTCTTGCTCCGCCCTCACTATGCTCCTTAACACCTTTCGCTTTTGTATATATACTTATATCCTAGCACGCAAACCCTTACATCCTTTCTCATAGGCGCCCTTTGGACTTGACTAAAGTTACGGTTTACCTACTGGCATTACCACAGTCACCCACTTATTCCCACTTCCCTCACGACCCTTGTCTACGGATTATTACGATCACGATGATACTGACACGGAAGATAATTCCATTTAGATGTCGGCTCTGAATCTTCCTGAATCTGTAAAGCAAACTATCATTAGATGAGGGTCATTCCCCCACATGGTGTGAGATCGACTAAGAGACGATGTCCGCAGTCGATGGTTGAAGCTATTTCTGCATGGTCATTGGGGGAACTTTGCATAAGGTATCGTGTGCCCTCACGGACATAACTTTGTCTTACGAACAGCGTTTTGGGTCATTCAATCGTTATTAAACTTCGGAAACACGGTCATCATCAGGGGAATTTACTTTAGTACACACATACTAGATATCAATCAGCTGAGACTCTCACTCACTCGCCTCTCTTTTGTTCTATAAAATCAAGACGGTCATGGAATCACACACGTTTAACTCTCACACCCTCCCACCCAGCAACTTGAGCTTTCCAGCACTGCTACTACCAGAAGACTCCGGTTCCTCGTCATCCCACGGGCTGAAATTCGTAGCCTTTCGCGGGGGTAGAGACTGCAGCCATGCCGGCAAGATCTTGGAGAATGCGTGTTGATGTATAACAGCAGGGAGAGCATGGGCGTGCGACGGGGACGATGGAATGCTCCCAACATCGCTGAGACTCGGCAACCGTTCTAGGCTCGGATTAGCTGACCCACCCAGAGCACGCTTAAGAGCCTCCCGCTCTGCAGGCGAAGGCGCAAATGCACGAGTAAAGCTGCTGGTTGCAGACGCAAGCATGTTCGAGTTGAGGCTAGTGGGGTTGAGGGCATCAAACGATTGGCCCGACGTCGAGATGTTGAAGGCAGGCGCAAGAGACCGGGGTGGAGAGGGCTTTCCAGGTAGACTGAAAACCTTGGCGTCGGGATTTAGACCCTTCTTCGCTTTATCCTTTGAGAACCACCGACGAGGAGCCTTCTCCACCACTTGAGGCTTGGGCTCAACTTCGTCATGGGTATGGTGACCGGGTTGAGGATCTGAACTAGCACGACGTAGCCATGATGCGCGCTGAAGATCCATGGCGAAGTCAGTAGACGAGTGATGATTCGCCAGATATTCATGACCGAAGTCTCCAACATAATCACTCTCGTTGACCTGGAAACGACCTTCAAACGAATCGCGCTCCATGCTGTTAATAGAGTCACGAGGAGAAACCGGAGAGTGCGTCAAGGTAAGTGAGCCCGAATCTTGGCCATCGGTAAGTCGCGACGAGTTGTGATTGTTACGCCACTCGCTCCTGTCCAAGAACGCGTCACTCTCCGATTGGAAGGACCTCGGTAGACCAGCGCTTTCAAGCGATGTAATGAGAGCAGATGGGATGAGGGATTGGCTTGTGGGGGAGACAACTCCGTGTACATTCGGGATTTGTGCTGCATCCATGTCACCGAAGGGGGAGAATGTGGAATGTTGGAGGTATGGGGCTTGTTGAGGTTCGACGGAGAAAAACGCGTCATCGAAACCCGAGTAGGCTTGGGTGGGAGATGGCGCGAAAGCGGAACGGGACATGCCAATGGGTTGTGCTGCTGTGTCAACGGTGATGGATGCGCGACGACCGAGACTATTCAGGGCTTCATAGGTAGCGGAAGAAACGTGGCGCTCAGCAGGCGAAGGTACGTTCTGGCTGTCGTGAGTAGTTCCAGCATTCGTCCATGAGTCTCCAGGATAAGGAGCCAAGCCTGTTTCAATCAATCGGGTCTCGTTACGTTCCTTTATAATCGCCAGTCGTTCCTTGTGTTCAGTCAACTTGAGTTCCAAATCGCGAGCGCGCTGGTTGAGAGCTGCGAACACATCTTCTGCGACCTTGATCTCGTTTCTCTTGTGTTCCAAGGCTTCCATAACCTCCATTTCAGCCTCAGCCTCGGAAGAGCATTGCTGATGCGTCAACAGGTCATCGTGGCGCTGACGCAATTTCCCAATTTCTTGGTCGAGGTGGTCAATACGTTGCGTTGCCTTGTCACGAGCAGTTTGTGCGGCCTTGAGTTTCTTCTCAGCGTCCCTCTTCTGGCTCTCGGTGGCACGTTTGGAGTCATCGAGAGATTTGGTTCGAGATTTAATTTCCAGCTTCGAGGCATCGTCCTGTCGCTTTCTCTCCCGAAAAGATTCCAATTCTGCTTGGAGGCCTCCATGGGATTGAGAAGCACAAGACTGGCAGTCACTGAGCTGCGTACGAAGATCGGAAATGGCGACCCTGGAGTGAGAAATTTGACGAAGAACCTCGGCGATGCTCGGCGACTGGTCGAACAGGGTAGAAGGTGATCGTTTAATCAAGGGTGAGCCCAAGCGAACTTGATCAGAAGGAGCGCATGTATGAATTGGAACAGCTGGCTGGGAATGACGAGCCTGTCCATCTGATGCAGATGTTGGCAGTCGGGCTGTGTGCAGAGGCAGTGATGCAGACTTGGGAAGAGGTGGCGGGGTAGAACTACGAGCTGGTAAAATGGCGGGCCGGTGGGAGGGTCGTTCTCGATTGCGTAACCTCGGAGGAGAGCCTCGGGAGAGCAGGTGAGGCGGAAGGTTCTTTGTTGAGAATGGGAGACCTGTAAAATGAATATTAGCATCACTAATAGTGAAAAGAACGTTGGATAACCCACCATTGTACTCGCTAAGCCTATCCAAATTTTTCATGCTCAAGATTCCGGAACTCCAGCTCTCTTCGTCCTTTGTCCTTGCGATAACGTCGTGATACCATGCCTCAATTACACCACCACGCCACCAGCGACCAAAGGCACCAATATACCAAGAATCGGATATGATCATGTTTTCACGGTCGCGAGGACACGTGGATTTCGCCAAAGGGACCATGGCAGCAATAGTGAAAATACCGAAGCTATGAAAAACATGTTTTGGTGTCCTGAGGGATACGGAAGCCTTGTTCGCGAAATGGAAGGTCGAGGAATTGTCGAAAGGAGTGTGGGCCGCAGGATAGCTAGTCCTGCGGTTTGGGGTGACAGGTCGTTTATGGTCATCGTCAGAAGTGACATCCAACCGACTGAGATGTTGTCGGAAGGACTGCTCAGTAAGGTAAGCGCGGAAAGAGTTTTCTGAGGGGTTTGTGAGATAAGCTAGCAGTTAAAAAAAAGTAAATGAGTTTTATTCAAAAAAACGTGCGGTGTTAATGACTGACCGAGAACAAAGATCACGATGAAAAATACGAGGAGACAAAACAGGGACGTAGGATCCGTTTTGCCCAAGACCATACCAAGCAACTCTGAAAACGGATTGCGGAGGGACATGAGACTCATGCCACCGACAGAGACGGTCATCAGAATAAAAAGGGTGTCCCTCCAGGACTGTTTTGCGAGTCGAGAGGCAGGATCCCAGGCAGAAGAAGAGGATTGGGGAGTCGACAGTGTTGCAAGGGGACAGCAGGCGAGCTTTGTCCCCGGCGACAGATATGTTCAAGAAACAAACAGCGCCGAGCAAACTTATTTCTTTTTTCGAAACAACCAATTACTCAGATTCCCACGCTCCTCCCCTTCATCATTCCCTGTCCATATCTATCTATCTCGCATCCAATCGCATCACCTGAACAATTTCAAATATCTTCTCTCGCATCGATGGCTGATTTGGAGCCATTCAGTACTGAGCTTCGCAGGATTTTCTGCATCATGTTACAAATCTACGCGTGGCTCGAATGTAATCGGTAAAACTATTATGATGACAGCCTGAATGTTACATACACGCCGCACGGTTCCGATCCATACCTTTCGGCTTATCCTTGGCTCTTTACATACAGCTAACTGTATATTTGCTGTACATACTTGCTCTTACTTATACTTATACACACTTGTGGTCTTGGTCCCAATCGGCAAGAACCGAATATTCAGCCTCCGAATCGGTCCGACAAAGCGCGTCACGCGATGTGATCAGTCGCGTAACGATTCCGAAACGCGTTCAACCAGCTCATGTCAGAATCTCTGCATCCATGGATCTCTAGCTATCTCATCAATGCCGCTGAAAACTATGGTGGTGTTCTATCTTCAATACCATTCAACCCCAAGAGACAAAAGGTCCAAATTGTCGAGGTACCCACCCAATATCACCAGCAAACAACCATCATTCAATTGAGCCACTTTCCACAGTTTCTAACATTTGGACTCGACGATAAATTCTGGGCAAGAGTATCCGACAAAGAACACACCATTCCTGTCCGTTTTAACGAAGATGCTATGCAGGAATACAAAAAGTACGCTTGGATTTCTCACCAGAGGTCTTTCTAACAAGGATCAGGTTAAGCAAGAGGCATATGAGTGCAGACATGAACGCTATTGTCACCATGTCCAATTTCAAACCTTTCTTTAGTCGCATTCCTCAAGCCAAAGGTTCTATGACCAAAGATTCTTTTCTTGCACTCGACTGCAATTCGGTCGTACTTGTTGGTGGGCGAGGAGAAGCACGATTCGGAAAACCCGATCCCATCGAAATGAATTCTGATCTACAACAATGGACTGAAGGACTGAGGGAGCATGGTGGTGGCGGGTCAGTATAGTGTTCCTGCCTAGTGCTCTGGGGTCTGAAGTAAATGTACACAGCAATTGTCTAAAGCTTCGCAAGGAAGCTGCAGAACAAGCGGCTAAAGAAGCGGCTGAACCGACCAAATCTGTCCTGCGACCCGCCTCCCCTTCGCCACACACGACCAAAATTGTCCCTTCAGTTGTTACGGCGCCAGTTATTGCAAAGCCTCTTAGTTTTCAACTAAATTGGCCGGTAGGTGTCCTTCTTGTCTTGACATGAGCCGCTATATAATCCTCTTTTTGCAACGAAACTTCAGATTACTAGGCGGCATATGCCTCGAAGGCCCCCAGACGACATCGCTGCAATCCTTGCTTCCATGAAAGGTGGATTAGTTGCAACTTCCATTCATCTCAATACTGATTTTAATCTAGCGGTTGATGATACCTCTGACCCAGCCGTTATTGAGCCGCCAATGAGTATTGGGTTGAAGCTGGTGGATGATAACGCAGACCCAGTCGACAATGAGCCACCAATGGAACCCGAACCTCCTCGTAAACGACGCCGAATCAACGCTCGTATGTTCTACTAATATTTACTATTTCTCACTCAGTCACCCATTCCCGCAGTACCCTCTTCTTCTCCAGCAGCTTCCTCAACCGGTTCACGTTCTCGAAGCGCAACTCCACTTTCCCAGCTCGAATGGCCCCCATCAGAAGCGCAACGCAATTTGAGCCCCACCAGCAGCCCGAGGCAGTCCCCTATCATATCCAGTTCTCAGCCCCGACTCCCCACACCAGCTCAGCGATCTCCGCCAAGATCATCCTCCCCCCCGTCCCCGCCCTCGCCCAGCCAGCGCATGATCCCCTCGACAACGCGAAGCGCAGCGCCCACACCCTCTTCGCTTCTTATCCCGCAAGGAAACACCGTCGTGCACGAAACCGTCCTCCTCGCCTCTACCGCCGAATCACCCCCGACGCACTCCCGCCGCGAAGTGAACCGCAAAGTTCCGCGGCCGCCTCAACCGTTCAAATCCGAGCGCGTCGTGTCCGGTGAACCTATCATTCTGGTGCCCAACTCTGACACGTCACATTCGTATTCTCAATCGCAATCTCAATCTCAGTCGCAGTCGCAATCACAATCACAATCACAATCACAATCACAATCACAAAAAGAAGTCATTCTATCTCAACTTTCACAACTCCGACCAACACGCCCCCGGGGTACTGAGCACGTTGAAACTGGCAGGCTAATACATGACAATGAGAATGACATTGACGACGCAAAAATAATTAGCCCTGGCAATGAGGCGGCCATGCCCGCACCAGCCGTGGCCCCAACGCCGCTTTTCTTGAAAGATCCAGACAGTGAGACGGACGAAGACGATGGAGACGCAGACGATCTGTTTTCTCAGCCCCTTGCCTCGACTGACAACATCCCGTCGGATGAAGGGAGCATATTAGATGACGGGCACGGGCACGAGGCCGAGCCGCAGGCGCCACAAAGAACACCAGATCCTTCGCCCAAGGACCACGCGGTGGAGGTGCGGATAGCAGTTCTCGATGACGATCATGGGGAATCGGACGCCACAGGTGACGCATCAGCCGTCGATGAAGAGCACGACGAACTCGAGTCCGAAAACGCTGGTCCCGTGCCTCGCAACCCCAATGAGTCGGAATCAGAATTGAAATCAGAATCAGAGGGCGAAGCGGACGAGAAAGAGGTACTCGAATCGGACGATGCGCAAACGCACGCAGAGCTATCCAAGCGCCGAGATTCGCCACCCCCGCGGGAGGTAGCGCACGACCCGCACGCATGGGCTGCGCCGAGTTTCCAAACACGGCAGGTGGCGCGGAAGAGGGCGTCTGTACGGGCTTTAAAAGAGCCTCCAGCGCCGCCCTTTGCTAGTCCCAGCAAGCCGCCGCCGCCAGCGCCAGCGCCAAGACCAGCAGGGGAACCTTTGTGGCCTCGGACGTTTCTTCAGGATATCATGCGGCGAACGAGCATGGGCGAACGAGTGAAGACTGAGGAGAGCGCCTCGCGGGGCGTGAAACGGGCTCTGACAGAGGTTATAGACGAACGGGAGACGAAAAAGCCACGAATGCAAAGGGTTAAAGATATGATCAAAGTGGAACTAGCAGGGATCCCGCTGCCGGGCGGGGGGGTGGTTGGATGGGAGATGCTACACGGGATTCTTATGCGGACAGCGTGTGATCGCCTAGGGCTTGCATGAATATTTTAGCACTCGTTGTGGAATTTTCAATGATATGAGATGACAAAGACGTTGACAAAGACAGACCTTACATAAAATTGTTGAACACGACTTGACGAGCTCACATCACCACGCATGGATACAGCAAGAACGACTTGTGGATCTAGACGAGATACTATACATACAGAGAGGGTAAAGTAAAAAATCATTCCGACTCCTTGTCCTGAGACTCTGCAGGGACGTTGTTGTTGAGCTCGTTGACAGCGGCCTGGATGGATCTGGCAGCTTCAGCGAGAGCATCGTGTGGGGGTGGATGCTGCTGCTGGGGTTGTTGCGGGGGAGGGCCTGTTGGGATGTTTGGAGGGATGAGTTGAGCTGCTTGGAGAGCGGCACGAAGAGCGGCGTTTTCGACGCGGAGCTGGTCTACGAGGGTGCGACATTCTTCCCATCGACGATTTGCCTCGTCTGCGGACGAGAGGGCAGCATCGAGGAGCTGAGAACGAGATTCGAGAGCCTTGACATGGCTAAAGAAAAAAGGTAAGGGAGGATGGGGAAAGGGGCAGTTCAGTCACGCACGCGTCACGACGTTCTCGAAAGGCTCGCTGGGCCTTTCTGTTCTGCTCTGCGCGTTTACTTGAGCTGAGAGGACGGCCTTGCTGGTTTGCTGACTGTGGTTGGGGTGGTTGCTGGGAGGGATCGGGTGGCGGAGGAGGAGGAGGGAGACCACCTGGAGTAAAGTCTGCATAGTGGTAGCCTGGGGGAAGGGGGGCACCTGGGTGGAGGAGGACATGGTGCATGGGAGGAGGAGGAGGAGGTGGTGGCTGCTGCTGCTCTTGAGGGGGAGACTTTCTCTTGCGATTGTTACGCTGAACAACAGGAGCGTCGTCTCCTGCGAGTCGCATTGTCTGGCCCAGCATGTTGGGAGATTAGTCAGAGATGTGTATTACTAAGCACATGGTCTTTTATTTTTCTAACAAGATAACGTGACCTTATGTCTCCTTCTCTCCGCAAACGCCTTTTCTCAACAAAGGGCGTCTTTGCACGCGTCGTCAACAGAGTCGTCCCCTGCGTCGCTCCTCCTCCTCCCCCGCCTCCCTCCCCCTCCCCGCCTCCTTCCCCAGAAATCATCGTTCCTCCCCCAAAGCTACACGACACAGATGGACTCACCTCGGGTGCTGTCCAGCCCCCAGGCTCAACTGGCACAATAACACCCACAACACACGACGATACAGACGACGCGTCCACCCTCCCAGACACCGACAACGACGACGACCATCCACCCGCCCCCCAAGACGACCACGACCGTCTCATCAACAACGGCGGAAACGGCATCCCCATCGGCCCTGTCCGTAATCCATCCCTATCATCTCCATCTTGTTCTTCTAACTCTTCATGCAGGATGGCAAGCCCACTCCACTCTTGCCCCCCATTCTCCCAGAACACGCTGGTCGCAAGTGCCTCGTTCTTGATCTAGACGAAACTCTAGTCCACAGCAGCTTCAAGGTACAATCCTCAAATCTCTCTCCCATCTCCTCTCTCACCTCCTTCTAGGCCGTTCACCAGGCAGATTTCGTCGTTCCCGTAGAGATCGAGTATCACTGGCACCATTTCCACGTCCTCAAACGCCCCGGTGTAGACGACTTTCTCAAGAAAATGGGCGAGATATACGAGGTTGTCGTATTCACCGCCTCTCTTTCAAAGGTTTCTACTCTTCTTTCCCCAAAAAAAATTTCGCCCGCTCACTTTCCGCATCCAGTACGCCGACCCCGTCCTCGACAAACTCGACACCCACCGCGTCGTCGCCCACCGCCTCTTCCGCGAGTCCTGCTACTCCCACAAGGGCAACTACGTCAAAGACCTCTCCCAGCTCGGCCGCCCCATCGCAGATACCATCATCCTCGACAACTCTCCCGCATCTTACATCTTCCACCCGCACAACGCCGTCCCCGTCTCCAGCTGGTTCAACGACCCCCACGACGCCGAACTCACCGACCTCGTCCCCTTTCTCACCGACCTCACCTCTGTGCCTGACGTTAGGGGGATTTTGAATCCTGCGCGATAGACAGAGTGCCGTGGGTACCGTACCTGGCGTGATCGCCACCCCCACATCATACCCCTGCCACGAGGGCGCCCTCTAGCAGCACTCATCGCACTCGCACTCCGATAAAAAAGCCCACCCAATGGGGTCTTTGCTGCCACACACACCACCGCCCACACAACCTACTTATACCCGCAAGCTCATCTACACTTGCATTGCACCTCGGCTAAACGCCTCGCAACCAACACTCTCATTGATTTATTTTTTCCACTTATTTTTTTCTCTCTCTCTCGGCATATTCGGTCTGGATCTGGATGCACACAGGTATATCTTTTCGCAGATATTTATTGTATATACCCCCACGGGCTATACCTCTTCTTTCTTTTGTACTTATTGCCCTTTTATACCGCCGTCCGGGCACGGTGCTTACGACTATATCACGACCTCTGACGACCATTAAATAAATCGATTATATGGGTATTAGATGTGAAATTCCGTCCGTGTCCAACTCAGTTGGTTTTTTCCTTGAGGGTCTTTCCCTTGCCAAACACCTTGCGCCTCTGCTTGATCATATGCGTGTACATGACATACAATCCTACACCGTGTGAGCAAAGGGCAAAGAATACGAAAACGAAACTCACCAGGCCACCAAATGACAAAAAGCACGCCACGCACCAAGTCGAGGACGCTCCAGTTTGTCAACGGGGAGGACATTGGCAGTGTGGCGTAATTCAACAGGGCCTCGGACGAAGCGCCTGTGATGTAGAGGACATAGAAAGACGTGTAGCGCAACCACAGGAGCAACGGGGACTCGTATCCCAAGAGGGTGACAGCAAAGAAGGAATAGCGGATAACCTCTGCAAGGGACCACGACACGAGCATGGAGGTGAATATCGGATTCGTGCGGACCTAGACGCAAGTGTCAAATAAACAAAAAAGACCAGGGTAGTGGTACGCACCTCGACAAACTGCTCCATGACGCCCCAGACGAGGAACAGCCTGCTCGCGACCTGTGCCATGGTAGTGGGCAAGGACGCACGGACAAAGCCCAGGAGGACATGGACGATCTCGAGAATGGCAAAGGTCTGGACGACGGCGGTAGGTGCGCCAACTCTGGCATAGACGCTCGTCGTGCGGCGGTAGACTGGCCTAAGGATGAGGGGGAGCCTAGCCTCGAAGGGAATGGGGATATGGGTTGATTTGAAAAAGGGAAGGCGAGAGAGGAAGAGGGAGAGGGTAGAAGAGGCGGCGGTTGTGCTGGGGGGGATGGTGGCTGGGGAAGCGCCGTCGAGGTTGGAGAGGTGGATGAGGGTAACAACGAGCAGATAGGCCCATCCCAGTGTAGACGCAATGTTATACAAGACCAGATAGTGGCGCACAAGGGCTGACTGAGTTTTTGCCATGGTGGTCGCTGTAAGAACCATCAGGTGTCATTCACGTGACTGTTCAACCCAACACGCGCCTGCCTCACTCTCTCACTCCATCATGGCCTCCATTACCTCGCTAACATGCCAGCTAGACAAACTTGACATTGCTACAACACGACCAGGCCCAAATGTATCCAAGCTGTTGTCTAAATACGCTGCTCCAAATCCCTTTCCACCAAAGTCAAAACCTGCTAATGATAAACAGCCCGAATCATCTAAAAAGCCATCTGTAGACATAGGAACCTACGATGGAGGCCTAGATGCAGACAACGAAGGCCAGGTCGTCACTGGCGAAGCCGCAGAAACACTCGCACTCAACTCTAGCGTCTCAAAGTGCGTAGCGCCCTCTTTCCAAACCACTCCCACCAACAGCGCTTCAGGAAAAACCCCACCCGCGACTGGCACCTCTCCGACTTTGACCTCGGACGTCCCCTCGGCAAAGGCAAGTTCGGCCGCGTCTACATGGTACGCACCAAAGCAGAGCCCAAATACATCCTCGCCCTCAAAACACTCATCAAATCCGAAATCGTCGCAAACGGCGTAGAGAAGCAGACCCGCCGCGAGATCGAGATACAGCAGAACCTCCGCCACCCAAACGTCCTCCGTCTCTACGGCTACTTCCACGACTCCAAGCGCGTCTTTCTCATGCTCGAATTCGCCGGCAAGGGCGAGCTCTACAGACAACTCAGCAAGGTCGGCAGGTTCTCCGAACGCCGCAGCGCACGCTACATATACCAGATGACCGACGCCCTCAATTACCTCCACTCCAAGCACGTTATCCACCGCGATATCAAGCCCGAGAACCTCCTCCTCGGTCTCAACGGCGAGCTCAAGATCGCCGACTTTGGTTGGAGCGTACACGCCCCCGGTAACCGCCGCACCACAATGTGCGGCACCCCTGATTATCTCCCCCCAGAGATGATCGAAGGCAAGTCTCATAATGAAAAGGTCGACCACTGGGCTCTGGGTGTCCTCACCTACGAGTTTCTCGTTGGTTCGGCGCCCTTCGAAGTCCCGGGCGACTCTGCCCGTACGTCCCCCACACTTCTCTTGCTCCAGGTACTGACCATCGAGTAGGTTCGTATCGGCGCATAGTCCGCGTACAATATACGATTCCTGACCACGTTTCCGTTGAAGCAAGAAACCTTATTTCCAAGGTCAGTGAAAGCGAATTGTAAACTTCATGCATCGCGGTTGAACGTTCATTCAAGCTCCTGCAATACGACCCGGAGCAGCGCCTTGCCCTCGTGGATGTTCTACAGCATCCATGGATAGAGAAATATAACCCTCGAGCCTGAGGACTATAGCTTTTTTGTATATGTAGTGTAGGAATTGGTATTTATTTTGTTATTTCCGCGACTTTGGTACAGATAGTGATTGTGCAAAATGCCTCTGCAGTGCGACCGTAACACGCGACGCGATGCGTTACCAATAAATGAGACGTGGCGCAACACAAATAAAGTGGGGGTCGCGATGCCAGCCCGCGATCCGCCCTCGTATTTCGCTGTATCTCGCTAACGATCCTTCGTTCGATCTGCGCTTCGTGTTTCCAAGAAGAGGATCGGCGACGCCCACTGCACGAAGAAAGACCACGGCATGTGGCTGTGTGCTCTTCCAACACAACCCCCCATGTCAATCATCAGAATTTTTCGCCTTTTCATCGACCATGAGAAAGCAGCATCAGGGTCAGCATTCGCTGTGGATGTCGAGGAAAGGTCAAAAGAATACTCTTTAATACATTCAAGGGCGTCGATAGTAATCGCGTCCACCTGTACAAGCTATTAACGTCGCTGGTGTAGTCAAACTAGAGGAGATCATAACTTTGCGTTGAATGATGAGCGTGAACGTCCCTGAGTGCACGTGCCCAACCTGAAATTAAGCACCCCCTTGGCTTGTGCCTCCACCGCGCCGCAACCCTCCTGCATGGCATCGGAGCAAGTCTCCATTCACCCCAACAATGCACCGGGCGACGTCGCCATCGCTTTCGTCGTAGAGTCATCCCTCTCCGTCGGCAATGACTGGTCTCGCCTCCTCATGGAGTATATCCTCCCCATGCTCAGGCGTCTTGTCGAGGTACATGGTGTCCATAGTTCCAGGGTATGCAGCTCTTTCCCTAAACATTATTCTTCATCTTTATGTCTCCCCACATAGCTTCGCCTAGCGTTCATCACATATGCCACAGCCGACACCCAACCCTCACCGCTTCTCTGCAAGCGATTCTTCGTCGAAAGTACACCTGTAACAGCGGAAATGAAGGAAAACCCAACTTCTCTTGGTATCGGTACGACGCATTCAGGAGGTGATCGCGGAATGGCCGCCCTTGAGGGTCTAGTTGCAGCAATTGAGGTCAATCCCGCCACTTGTCATCCAAGCCATGACCGGATCGCTCATCCTATGTTTTGCAGCTCTTCGACATCCTCATAGGTGTTCACGCTAGAAATAGAGCTCTCGTTAGCCATATATTTCACATCGCAAGTGCCTCTCCCGACTCCACCATACATCCACAATGGAACGACTCCCCGCTTTTCGATAACACGACGTGGGAGGCCATACCGGGTGAATTGAAAAAGGTCGACTCTTCTTCTCCCTCCTGTCTGGATACTAATACCCCTTCAGAGAAATATCAACTTTAGCACAATCAATCTAGCACCCAACTTGAAGCGCTTTTCCGAACTTCATTCTACAGTGCGCAAATCTCGCTTCGTGTCAAAAACTTTCATTCAACTCTTCTCTTTATTTATAGATAGCGCCCAATGCACCCAAGGAGCCCTTTTTCCCAATACGATCCTCGCACTCCGTCCTCCTCGCTGGATTTCCCATGTCACCACCCAAAGGTACTTTCCATAAGTTGCAGCAGCCTAATAAAAGTATTCTGACACGATCAGCATCAGCACTTATCAAGCGCCCGGCCGACGTGCACAGCACCCCAGATCCCAAACGTGCACGCCTTGCTCCACCCGTGGACGTGTCTCCCAAGGTTCAGACGCCCAACACACCTTCGAATCACCCCAAACCCTCGCCAATACTACGGACGCAGCCGACGAAAGCCCAAACCCCTGCATCGCAGCCTCAGCCCTTACCACCACCTCCCCCTCCTCCTGCCGCAGCCATGACGCCCGCGCAGCCTCCTACCCAAACCGCAAGTCTCGCGAGCCTCGTTGAAGCAGTAAAATCACTAGAGGCCTCCATCAGCGTTATCAAGGCAAATATACAAGCTGCTCAAAGTACAGGAAATACACAGCAGGTAGAGATGCTCACACAAGAGCTTGCGGGAAAACAAGCATTCCAGAATAGGCTCAAGGCGGGCTTATACAGGTATTCCCAGGCCAAAAACGCCGCTGCCCAGGCACAGCTAAATGGCGGCGCAAATATGAGTCCTCCTGGGCAGCACCAGGAGCCTATATCCTCCATCCCATCCCAACCGACCCCAAACCAAAGCAGCCCAGTCCAGGTCCAGCCTGGACTCGACGCCCAACAAGCAATGACAGCCATGCTCCACAACCGCACACCCAGCGCTTCGAATGCTGTACTCGGGCCTGGGCCAGGTCCTGGTGGGCTCGGACCGGCCCCTGGGTCCAATGGCGTGCATATACCGCGGGGACCCATGCCACCCCAGGGCGTCCCGAACCCCGCGCTGGCTGCGCAGATGCAGAAGATGGTCGATCAGCAGCAGCGCGCGCGGACGATGCAGGCGCCGGCGGCAAATATGCCGGGTCCGTCGAATCTTGGTGCGGGGGGTATGCAGCCCCCCGCTGCAGCTGGGCCCCAGCCACGTCTGAGGCCGCAGGGCAATACGCAAAATGGCATGTGGCATGGTACCATCTCGTTCGCTGGGACAGACTCGACGGGTAACAAGAAGGAGACGGCTATACGTGTGGTTGCGACGTCGCAAAGCCCGCCTGAGCAAAGGTGCGTATGATTCCCGTTTTCTGATAACTGACTGTATATGTATTTACTTGTGCGGAATAGTCGAATGGAGACTTGGCCAGTGGCCATGCAATTATCACCAGCACAGAGACCCGCTGTTTCTGTGCAGGAGCTTCGAGCTTGGATACAACGTCACAATCCCGTACTTTGCAACTTCGCACCGGAAACGCAAGGCATACCGGATATCATGGGGAACGAAGCCAATTTCAAGTCCTTGACGTCGCTTCTCATCACGCGGAGGGGCGTAAGTCGCTCCTCTAACTTTTATCGCACTAATACTCATTCAAACCTATGTAGTACGCCATTGCAGGATGGACCCTTCCCTCAGGAGAACCCGGGACCAACATCCTATTTTTCGCCGTTAACCCCAACAGCCTCGGTGCCGCCTGCTTCCCGTTGACAGGGCTTCCCGAGCTGCCTGGTACTGTGCAACCCCAGCCACAAGCCGTACTGAATCTTCTAAACCTGGACTTTAACGACCCCGCAATCCGCGGAAGACTGCAGGGCATGACACAAGAACAGCGGGAATCCTTCATGAAACTTTTCAAGCTTCAGCAGGCTCAGCAGTTACAGCGTGCACAAGCACAGCGGATGATGGCGCAGAATGGCGCAAATCCTGGCGTGGCAAATACTATGATGGCCATGAACGCGACGGGTATGCCGCCACAAATGCAAAACCAGGTTCCGCAGCAGCACCCAGGCATGGCCTTTGTCAACAACGTGGGGGCGTATGGCGGGATGGGTATGATGAACACGATGGGGATCAGCCCTCAGCAGATGATGGGCGGGATGCCCCCGACTGTTACTCCAGCCATGCGGAATGGCCAGATGCCTCCGAACATCAACTATGAAATGATACAGTCGTTTATGCAACGGAATCCAGACAATGGAGGGATGGGCTAATAGGGGCACCTGGGAAGAGGATTGGAGAATGGCTAACTTATTCTGTGCTGCTTGTATACCTCTTGTAAACTTTTCTGTAACAGTAATATAGTCCGAGGTCGACGCTGATTCTGTCAATCACACGTGATGGCCAGTATTTGAATCTTGAGCGGAATGGGTGAGAGTATCACCGCCTCAACCACGATGGACTCTGCGGCTCTTCTTGCCCATATCGTCTCCCAAACCAGACAGAATGTCGATTTCTTGATCGCTCACAAACAGATTACTAGAGATGTTGGCCAGGAGATCCTTGCCAAGCTGCCCAACTTGAAGCCGTCTAGCTCATTTGATGTAACATCTCTCACTCAGCAGGCTCAGAATTTAGCCATCTCTCATGGCCCTGGCACTGCACCAAGCTACTCCCTTCCTGCATACAAGTCTTCAGCTGCTACTGCGCCTGCACTTCCTCCTGGTGTCTTGTTCCGTGTAAAGGCCCTTTGGGACTACAATGTGGGCGATCTCGATATCTATGTGGTGTACAATTAAATCGTATCCACAGAACCCAGGCGATCTAGCATTCCTTGCTGGAAACACTATCGATGTTCTAAGCGAGACGAACAAGGAATGGTGGACAGGTCGCCTCAACGGCAAGGAGGGCCTATTCCCTTCCAACTATGTTGAAAAGCTACCACCGCCCGCGGCTGCGTCTCCCACCGCCGGGCGCTCCTCATATGGCCCTCCGTCTGGTGGCCCTCCGTCTGGTGCTCCTCCTTCTGCCCGTGCTTCCTATTCACCCCCTACGGCTCAGTCCGCATACTCTCCCCCGCCTGGTGGCCCTTCGACCGCCCAATCTGCTTATTCACCCCCATCTGGCCCTCCTCCTCCTGCGCAATCCATGTACTCCCCTCCCTCTGGGCCCCCTCCCGGCGCCCCATCCGCCTATCCTCCTCCCCCAGCACAGTACGGACCCGGCCCTAGTTTCCCTTCATATGCTCCACCTCCATCAGGTGGATATGGTCCAGCTCCAGGTGGGTATGCCCCGCCACCTTCTGGATACCCGCCCCCAAGTGGGTATGGTGTACCTCCGTCTGGTTCTTACCCTCCATATCAGGGACCTCCGCCGCAAGGACCGGAAAACAAGGTGAACCAGAATCAAGATGGTGACGGGAAGAAGCCATTTCTCAAGCCTGGCGGTTTGGGCGATACCGTATGTACTGTTCGTTTGAAAAGTCTGGGCATTGTAATTGACATTTCTACAGCTGGCGCATGCTGCAGTTGGAGGTCTTGGATTCGGTGCTGGTAAGCATTGACTCACCTCAATACTCTACAGTGACCCTCATGCTATCCGTAGGCTCCGCTATTGGCAGCGATCTTATCAACTCGATCTTTTAGTCTTGGGCTTGTAAAATTTGATATGCCGTGGACATTTATCTCGCTTTGAATACTCGCTCTGTGGGTTGCTATTGGTTTCATGTAAATATTCAGACATGAAGAGTTAAGTCTCTGACCCGACATTAGCTGTCGGAAAACTATTGTGATACAAGGAAACGAGAATAATTCATCATCAGCAGTATAATGTAGGTAAGTAGTAAGTTGAGAGAGGAGGACAATGCCAGTGATACTAGGCAGGAGCATCTCTATTTTTCTTCAAACGGTCCTGAATATACGATGTGTTCTTCATTTCTATGTCACCAATGCTACTATGATCATGGAGAGTGCGATCAGCCTCATTGCTTCGTGGCGGTACGGGATCGGCAAATGGATTCGGAATGAAGTGGTGTTCTTGGATGTTTTTGATGTTAGACGAGACCATATTTGACACAGGTGAAAATCCTCCATGAATTCGATGGTCATGGTTCGAATACTGAGTAACGATCGCTGGTTGAGCACTTGTGGCCTCATATGGTGGAGGCAAGTCCCCTGCGTCTCCTTTATCTTCAAGGTCACTATCCCCAGTCGACGATCGGTCTCGATGGCGCCAGAGGATTGCAGTCATCGAAATGAATACAACCACAATGGCCCCAATTATGAGTCCTATAACGGCGCCTTCACTGAGGCGATTGTTCGACATTGACATCGTAGAGCTAGAGGAAACAGGCGATGTTTCACTGGGAATAGCAATGTGAGGTAGTTGCGGCCTGTACGAGATCCCATGCGTAGGATTGAACGCTTCGGCGGATTTGACATGAGAAGTCGACGCCACGTGTGTAGAGCTGTAGACAGAATGAGCAGAGGATGCCTGAGCGATGGTAGTTTCTGCTAGGTCCGACATGTCAAAGGTTTGGCTCATAAGTAGAACGAAAATCAGAAGACTTCATGTCCAGTTGGCAATTTATATACATGAGATAAGACACGAAATAGGGTGATAGATTAAGATTAGGGGAAATCGCTTTAAGGGGATGCGGTCTGGTGTTCTGATTACTTTAGATCAGATGCCGAACAATTTTTGGAGACTTGGGTGCACAAGTGTTCTTAAGCAGGAGGGGCATTTTGTGGCGCAATCATGCATGATACTGTTCGGAAGACAATGATGGCCACAATATTTTCGCGATACCATCAAGGTGCCCGTTGAGTAGGTTTCTGAATTCGCCAGCTCGTTGTCGAAATTCTAGACCGATAATTTGGTAGTGAAGTTCGCTTTGACAACGTCAAGAAGAGCCTCTTCGCCCCGTGTGATGTTGCCCAATTACCAAGTTTTTCGGGCATGTCACTCGATGCAAAGAAAGGATCAACTCTCAGCTGAGACCAGAGAGCAAGAGGGAAAGGGTTTCGAAAGCCAGAAGTGGCTCCAATTCGACATGCGATGGAATCGAGACAGCTTTTGACAGTATGCGGTGGATCCTTCTTCCTTCCTGTTGAGGATGCGAAGGTAGGCCTTGTTAGGCCATGTTTCGTGAGAGAATGAACGATGCCAGTGACGGGGTGTGATGCGATGACGGCAACCCTTTCAGGCAATTTCCCGCTATGATGGTTTAGACAGACTCAGTTTGATTTGGAAGAGCAATCTTGAAAAGACTCAGAAGAGGATTCTCTGAGGAACGCTGCCAGTTTGTATAAGCTTCCAAGGAGTGTTCAACATGTCATGCTTGTTGGTTGGCCCATCAGGCGACGAGCGCAAGATAAGCGTTAATACCAGCTTGAAAGCGATCGGGGGACTCATGTTGCACCAGTTGCCAGTCAGAGACAGAGAAGTAGCGAATCACCTGAGGATACCGAAATCAGTACGAAGATTAGATTAGATTCGGTTGCTAGCAAGCTGGGCGTTCAGTCGTTTGTTCTTGACCTCTTGAGGCTCGATACTGATTGGGGTGTACCAATACTGATACAGTGCGCGTGGGCACTTCCAGTTGGCAGGGATCAAACACAAATAGTCAAACTGTAACTACATTTTTTAAACTCAATTGACGGCTTCAAAAACACCA
>JABAJV010000042.1:0-54654 GCA_018854895.1 Tricholoma furcatifolium
GAACATCCTTTTGGTCTTAGGATGCTCTTTTGTCGCAGGTAAGTCTATTGACTGAGTCCCCTAAAGATGCTGCTACAAGATATTGTGTGATGTATAGCTGGTTTCAAATTCTACGAGTCTGAGTTCCAAGCAACTGGTGCCCAAGCGTAAGCCTGCCGTCGCTCGTTGTTTCGCACTCATCTGACACTTCTTTAGTTCTTCATCTGTACGATTTCAAGTTACCCAATCAATGGATATGCTAACTGTTCATTTTGAAGTTCATGACATTGGCTTGCATAAGTCCGTCACTTTCGAATAGACTAAGTTGCTGGCAAAGTTCTCATTACATGTAATAGCGCTTGTCATCCCCGCTGCATACCATAGCACTCAGATTAAGAACGGCAATGGAAATGCTGGCGGTAGTTCGAGCACCGGGATAACTGATTTAGATCCCGAAGGACAAGCTGGACTGCTCTTCATTTCCAGAGGGACGGCTATCCTCCTATTGTTTGTCTACATTACATATATTTTTTTCCAGGTTAGTTAGCTTTTCTCTGGATACACAGAAAGCTAACCTTGATTGATAATCGCAGTTAAAGACCCATTGCGACTATTTTGAACAGGCCCAAAAAGGGAGCCAAGAGCAGTCGGTACAAGCTCCTTCTGAGGAGGAGGAAGAAACCCAACAAATGAGCATCGTCGCGTCTGTCCTAAGGTTCGTTCTACTCCACTCACGATCGTTCAATATTAACTAAAATTGTCTACAGTTTATTGGGGGTGACAGTGGTAACTTCGTTCTGCGCCGATTATTGCAAGTATTTTTTTCGAGGCGCGGGACGATAACTGATATGAAGTCTTGAACATAGTGGTTGCATCAATCGAAGAAACCGCTGAAAGGTATCATGTTCCGAAAGCATTCATAGGTTTAATCTTGTTACCGATCGTTGTAAGCTTTCAACCCGGCCGTTCCGCTGCAATGAAGTGCGCTAAAATTTGGTAGGGCAATGCTGCTGAGCATTTCACTGCCGTCACCATGGCTATGAAGAACAAAATGGAGGTTACCATTACCATCTCCGTGGGCAGTTCAATTGTCAGTATTGCCATTCCAAACTTGGCTTGACTTGATTCACTGGCCTTTACTCTTACAGCAAATTGCCGCATTTGTTGTCCCGCTTTTGGTTATCATCGGCTGGATGTACGTGTCCATATTTACTTTCTTGACATTTTGAAGATTCATTTCGCGACCAGTTCCGGGCATGAGTTGACGCTTTACTTTGCCAACTTTGAGGTAATTGACTATTTATGTGTTCTGGACATCAGAATGAAATAATTTTCTGCAGACAATCGTATTGTTCGTCTCGGTCCTGCTCGTCAACACTCTTGTCCAGTACGTGTCTACCCTAGGAACCCGTATTTTTCATGCAACTGAAGCTACTTTTAGGGATGGCAAGTCGAATTATATGGAAGGAACCATGTACGTTCCATCAGTTACCTATTACTCAGTGCCGCCCTTGGACTGACTTCGTTGCCAGGCTGATCACACTCTACATCGTCATTGCTCTCAGCGGTAATTTTTGTTGCTGTTGCTCACACTGACATGACTAATCTTGTTCGGCAGTTTGGGTCACCCCTAAATAAACCTGCAAAATTTTTCACGTTCACCATATATCCCTTCGCAATTCCATATACGCCGTCAACCCTCCTAACCTGTATCAACACGAAGTTTTGTTAATCGCGCCCCTGGCAAGTTATTCATTACTTGATGCATTGGCTCTGTATTGGCTAGTACTGAGGTTGGGGTATCTTAATTTGTATCTTTTGAGCGCTATCTACCTGTTAAACATTTCGAATCTGTTGGCACGTTCAATGATTGTATGTTCATGGCTTGGGGAGGGCGACAGGATCACTGGAGTGAACTCGGTTGATGCTAGTAGATTTGACACCGATTGCTTCCCATATTCGTCTATTTTTCTCATCCCTCGTGAGAACGGCGCTTTTTAATCCAAGAACTGCGAAGGGCTCGTCGACACCTCCTAGAGTGGCCCCAGCTTGAAGCAGTTCATCCACAATACCCTTATGACCCTGTCGAGCAGCCTGTGTAATGGTATTTGTCAAGTGTCTATTAAGAAGCGCTCTCACCACACGTACGTAATACAAAGCAGTGTGGCCAAGTGAGTCCCGCAGGTGTACCAGAGCTCCAGAATGGAGGAGCAAGTCGACGGCTTCTGCACTGCCATTAAGACATGCAGCATGCAGCGGGGTCTGTCCGTTTGTGGCAGCCAGACAATTTACGATACCACCTGAAACATTTACAGATTTGTGAGGTTCCTCTGCGCCGTCCTTACCACCGTATGAGTCGATGCAAAATCGCATCGTGGTGATATCATTTCGGGCTGCAGCTAAATGGATTAAGAAAGGGATCAGTACCGCCTCAGTCGTTGCAGCCTCTCCGATCGTCATTGTCCACGGAGCAGTTACATCGCGTGCAGTCCCATCCACAGCCAGCGTTTCGGGGGTCACCACAATCTGTGGCGCAGATGTCGGAGGTTGTGTAAGCCTTATAAATTGAGATAGCACTCCTTGGATGCTTGCGAAAGTCTTTTCAATAGAAGCAGGATCCGGAGATACTATCGTCGAGTGTGACGATCCGGTGAGTTCGCCGCGCAAGGATGTTGCCATAAGTTCCCGTATTTCGGTAACTGAGAGTTCTGGCTTTGACAATAAATAGCTCAGTTTGGTGAGCGCGCACTGAGTTCGCATAGATGTTCATAACACTGTGAAGATCAGAAACAGACACATACCTCAGGGGTCATGTCATTACCGGGAACGACGCCTGCTTGCAGTAAAGTTCTACCCGTCTCGTATGCATCAGAAACAGAGCCCTTGCTGCACTGAGTTATCGCTACCACGATGACACCGCGGTCGCAGGCTTCTTTGAGAGCTTGCATCAAATCCGCACGTTGCGGGGCGTTTCCGGCGCCGAAGGTCTCTAATACTACTCCACGGATCGGTGGCATGAAGAATGCGCGCACAGTTGCAGCTGTAATACCCGGGAAAAGGCGCAGTGTTGCAACATGCGGACTCATCTCTGTCGAGATTGAGTATGTTACAGTCGCGATCAAGACCAAACCTACGCTTGTGAGCTCTAAATCGACGCACACCTGTTTGTCGTAGAACATTATTCCAGTTCACAACAATGTCAATACCAACTGCGCAGGTCCCTAAGTGAATGCATTGAAATCTGACTAAGAGACATACCGTCTACTAATGGAGGAAAGTTCGGGCTAGCGAACGCGTGGAGATCGTATGATGACATTTTCGAAGTCCTATTTCCCCGATATAGCCTATGATTGAAATAGACGCTGCACTCTGTGAGCCATCAGAAAATAGACAAGACGGGTATAAACCTCAGTAAAATAGTACCTGGGATGATGTAATGTCCAGCGATGGTTAGCGCTCCCATGAAGTTATCGACAGCATCATTTCGCAGTTGAGACATAGGTATCTGTGCACCTGTTAAAATCTACAATAATGCTAGTACATTTGTTGGGTTTAAACGATATTTGACGCACTGACCACTGTCTTTCCGAGGTCTTCTAACATGAAGCTAAGAGCACTTGAGGTATACGCCATCGTGTCTGTTCCATGCAAGACCAGAAATGCATCAAACGTATAGTTGAGTTCAATTTCAGTGGCAATGCGAACCCAATCTGAGAATTTCGAACATTTAAACGCCGTAAAGCACTCAGTAACAGTGTCCCACCATCAATATCAATGTTGCTGCTGTCCAACAAGGGATTCCACTAGTTGTAGCGTTAAATCGCAAAACAAAGAAGGGTACATACAATGATTCACCTCCAGAATAGCGTATCTGATAGATTTATACCCCGTTCCTCCTGGAACTGCGCTACAAGGTGTGACTAGGCTGGGTAGATGGGCTTCATAGACGTTCTCCGAGACCTGAATACACGTTGGCTGCTTCAGATGGCGTTGATCTGGGGCCAGTGAAGTTGCGACACCAATGGGTCGAGATGATCGTACGAGTAAAGTGCGTTGTTGCTTGACACTTGGACTTGCATTGCCTGAACTTTGGGGACTCGTTCTGCCGCTACCACTGCTCCAATTTCTGAATCCTTGCACGGAACTCGAGTTGGAAAAAAGTGAGTCTTGTTGAGGATCGTGGAAACGTGTCTGGCTTCGGAGAGTTTCTGTCAAGAAATACGGTTCTGGGACGTAGCCTTGTTGGCCAACCAACATGCCAATGGTCCCTCCTGCAGGTACGGATCAGAAGAACGATCACCGTCTGTAACATAGCAGGACAGGCCTGTGTAAATGACAAGAACTCGGGATTCGTGAACTGGTTGTGCGGCCTCCATGTTTGAAAAGGTGTTCTTGGAAGGTAAAACGGTTTTCTTGTATGGTGGTGGCGCTCAAAAAGGCATTCGGTTAGATCTCGGCATATCAACCATTGATCAACCCCACGTGGTTCGCGTAGATTGACTGCCTTATAATCAAAACTTTCGAGTCACCTTTTTCATCCCCACATCCATGGAGACCCTTTCCAAAGTCTTCGAGGCCAGAAAAGCACAGGAAAGCGCAATTTATTTATCATAGTAAATTTTACCTGAACGATCTCTTTTATAGGGCACCTCGGCTCTCGTCACATTCGTCACTGCTGGTTATCCCACTCAAGATGATACAGTACCCATATTGCTAGGAATGCAGGCCGGTGGTGCAGACATCATCGAGCTAGGAATGCCATTCTCAGATCCAATTGCCGATGGTACTGCTATCCAAGAAACCAATACAGTGCGTTCCTTGTCGACTGGTTCGAATGCTTTCTCTTATCTAAATTGTTAGGTTGCTCTCAAAAACAACGTGGAGTATACCAACGTTCTGGGACTGCTAAAGGAGGCCAAAAATAAAGGGCTTACTGTTCCAGTCGTTCTCATGGGTAGATTCAACCGCGATCCTTCTTTGTCGAAGTGTTTACTTCTTCCTCAGGCTATTACAACCCACTACTTGCTTATGGAGAGGACAAGGCTATTCAGGATGCTGCGGAAGCAGGTGCAAGTGGCTTCATCATGGTCGACCTGCCTCCTGAGGAGGCCATTTCCTTCCGTGAAAAATGCAGGAAGGCAAAGTCTGTTATTTCCTTTGGCTCTTCGGATCGTGCTCACGATAATCTGAAGCCTCTCTTATATCCCTCTCATCGCCCCATCGACTACTCTTCCTCGTATCAAGTTCCTTGCATCGATTGCTGACTCATTCATCTACGTTGTGTCGAAGGTAACGATTCCCCAATCGAAGTCAAATTCCCTCTAGCTAAGCGAGATTGTAGATGGGGACAACAGGCTCATCAGAAACTGGTTCTGTCAACACAGAGTTGCCCGACATTATCGCTCGAGTCCGCGACTATGCCAGCGTCCCTATCGCTGTTGGCTTTGGCGTTGCAACTCGGGATCACTTCAACACAGTATCGGACGCAGGTGCCGATGCAGTCGTTATCGGAAGCCGCTTGGTACACGTCTTGAAGAACTCTGCGCCAGGTGAAGCTGCAAAAAATGTCGAAGCTTATTGCCGCGAAGTCAGCGGCAAAGCAGAACCTCCCCGTACCCGATCCCCACCCAAGCCTAGAAACGCTGAAAATAATGCTGCACAGAACCCTAACTCTGTAGCTCATGTCTCTGAGTTGCCAGCCAGGTTCGGCCAGTTTGGAGGCCAATATGTACCCGAAGCTCTCGTTGACTGTCTCTCTGAGCTTGACGCCGCTCACAAGACCGTTATGGAGGATCCTGAGTTCTGGAAAGAACTCCACAGCCATTTCGGTTACATTAACCGACCTTCCCAACTGTACTATGCAGAGAATCTCACAAAGGACGCAGGAGGAGCAAAGATCTGGTTGAAACGAGAGGATCTGTAGGCAACCCTTTCTTCCTATCCCAAAACTAGAGTCGGACCTCAACTTTCTATAGAAACCATACCGGATCACATAAGATCAACAATGCTATGGGCCAGGCAAGTCCTGCAGTTATCTTCATACCTTTAGAAATCTTTCTGACAACTACTGTGACGGGATTTAGATTCTTCTTGCGCGCCGTCTTGGAAAGACACGCATCATCGCAGAAACGGGTGCTGGTCAGCATGGTGTTGCAACTGCCACCGTTTGCGCTAAGTTTGGTATGGAGTGCATTATCTACATGGGAGCAGAGGATGTCAGACGTCAGGCTCTGAATGTGTTCAGGATTGAGATGCTCGGTGCAAAGGTAGCGAAAGCTAATAATTTGGTTCACTCCGCTACTAATATCCTCCCGTCCTGCCTTAGGTCGTCCCTGTTCATTCTGGATCATGCACATTAAAAGATGCGGTCAATGAAGCTTTTAGAGACTGGGTTACCAACCTCTCCACGACACACTACCTTGTTGGTTCTGCAATCGGCCCTCATCCTTTCCCCACGATTGTCCGCGACTTCCAGAAGGTTATCAGCGAAGAGATTAAGCAGCAGATACAAGTCGCAGCAGGAAAGCTCCCTGATGTCGTCGTGGCATGCGTAGGTGGTGGCAGTAATGCTATTGGTACCTTCTACGACTTCATCAAAGACGAGGGAGTCAGGTTGGTCGGTGTTGAGGCAGGAGGAGAAGGTGCTCTTGGGATTCTGCTAACTTTGTTTCTTTACCTCACGTTGCATCCATAGGTCTCGAGGGCGATCGTCATAGCGCCACCCTTTCCAAGGGTCAGCCTGGTGTCTTCCACGGTGTCAGGACGTATGTTCTCCAGTCGAAGACGGGTCAGATCATCGAAACCCATTCGATCAGCGCTGGTCTCGATTATCCTGGAGTTGGGCCGGAGCACGCCTGGTTGAAGGACTCGGGAAGGGCTGAGTATGTCGTTGCCACTGATGAAGAAGCTCTACGTGGCTTCAGGATGCTCACCCAGCTCGAAGGTATCATCCCTGGTAAGATATCCTTTAGTTGTACTTTCGTTCACATCTGATGTCCTGGGAACTAGCTTTGGAGTCATCGCACGCTATCTGGCAAGGTGTCCAGATCGCAAAATCGTTACCCAAAGATAAAGACATTGTCATCGTGAGTTTTTATGATTGATAACTTGTATAGAGTGCTGAATTCATGCTTCATTAGTGTTTGTCTGGACGTGGAGATAAGGATGTAGAGGAGATCTCGCAGATTTTGCCAAAGTGGGCTGATGTCCTCAACTGGCATGTCGCCCCTCGTTCCGAGTAACGGCCTAGTATCGAATAGCCACAATCACATATACCTATTGTCAGTCTAAATAAGCCGTGAATTCCTTGCTACTGCACAAAGGTAGTTGGGTGGACGTGCTTTGTCTTCATCTTTGCATGTTCATCGTTTGTCGAATGCATCACAATCTGGTCAAGGTAAACTTTCAAGAGGGTTGTCTCAAATTGAAACAATTGGATGGTTGTTGCAATGTAAGACGTGAAAGCAAGTGGAAGAGCCGTGATTTACATTTGCCAAATCGGGTAATGAGAAAAGTGATCTATTGTGACTCCTTCTCTCCTCACTCAACTCAATCCGCCCCTCATACCATGTCCTCTGATACCATAGGAAATGCTAGCACCAGATCTGTTGAAAATCTCGCGTCTAGATTGCGTCGAAGGTGAGCAAGATTGAGCTGAGATAAATCAAGTCCTGACCGTTTTGCAGACAAGTGATTGGCTCGCGCGCAACAGCATTAGAAACTCTTCTCGTTTTGCGACAAGTTGTTTCGAAAGCGCGGTTTTCAAATATGGAGCAGCTTGTCGAGATAATCCGTAATGTCGGACGAAGGCTCGTGAATGCACAACCTAAAGGTGTGCCACATTTTATGTCGCATTGTAATTCCAGTTCCAACGTATCCATTATTCGCCAGAACATTCTGTTGGTAACACAGTGCGCAAGGTTCTCCATCATATCCGGGAGGAGTACCACACTGCAACAGGAAAAAATGCCGCCAATAAGCCTCAAGAATTTTCAATCGCAAAATTCGTGCTTTTAGGGCAACCTCGACCGCATGCTAATGCACACAAAACGAGCGAAGTAAAGGCAACGCTCAAGGAAGATGATCCCGATGATCCCGACTCTTTTGCCCGAGGACTCAAGCCAGTTCTGATGGAGGCTATTCAAGACGTATTGGATGAGTTGGAAACCGTATACGACAACGTCTCAAAAAACGCAAAAGATCACATACATTCCGAGTGCGTCACCATAATCAATTCTTTTCGCGCCCTTTGAGCTAAAGCGATCACACACCCAGTGAGATTATCTTGACCCTTGGAATGTCAAAAACTGTAGAAGCCTTTTTGAAATCAGCCGCGCACTCTAGAAGATATACCGTCATTGTTGCTGAAACTGCACCATCGTCCGTCCCTTGACTATTTCCTTCCAGGGTCATTGCTGACAACTTTCCGATCTAGGTATGGCGGGCGTGAAATGGCGGAATCACTGTCGTCTGCAGGCATCTCCACATTCCTCGTGCCAGACTCTTCGATGTTCGCCATTATGTCACGCGTGAACAAGGTCATCATTGGAGCACACGCCATATTCGCGAACGGTGGCATGTTTGCCACCTCTGGATCCCTCATTGCCGCAACCGCAGCTCAGGCACACAGAACACCTGTCGTTGTTTGCGCTGGTCAATTCAAACTGACACCTTTATGGAATTTATATCATGAATATGGTGCACTTGACTTTGGTGACCCAAACAGTGTCTTAGGTTTCGAGGAGGGTGATCTCGTAGACAAGGTGGAGGTGGTAAATCCTTATTACGATTATATCCGTCCAGAATTGATTGATGTTTTCATTACCAACGAGTATGTCACTTATTTATCTTCTTTATTATCTGGGGTTTCTGACGACAAGCTACAGTGGAGACCACCCTCCGTCTTCAATTTATAGGCGAGTAGTTTACTTGTGTCATGAGATCGTTGCTGAGCCGTGGTACGCAGACTACTCAAAGAGGCTTATGATGACGAAGACAATGAACTATGATTCCTTAAGATATTAGAATGCTATGTGTATACCTAGGCTGTAATTTATCTGTCTAATGAGGAGAGTGATGATGTTATGATTTGTTGCTCAGGATGTCGAAGAAAGCCTCTTGTGGGAGGTCGACTTTCCCCATTTTCTTCATTTTGCGTTTGCCCTCTTTTTGATTTTCGAGATGTTTCATTTTGCGCTCGTAGTGTCCTGTGACATATCAGCAACTCTCGATTTGTATTTACACGGGGCTCTATAAGGCTTACCTCCGTATAATCCTGCAGTAACGTCAGCACGCATGGCACTCAACGTTTCACGCGCTAGAATCTTTTTTCCAATGGCAGCTTGAATGGGTACTTCAAACAGCTGTCTGGGAATGACTTTGTCTAGAGGAACACGACATGAGGGATGGCTGAATGGAACACTACATGTTACACTTACGAAGCTTCTTTACCCATTCACGCGCGATCTTATCTGCGGCGGATCTGTGCACAATAATGGCAAGCGCGTCGACAGGCTTTCCATTTAGGAGAAATGTCATCTACAGGACCCACGCATGAGTAACTGCCAATGTCGAATCCCACGAGATACGCACCTTTGCCAAATCACTTTGCTGGTAACCTGCATCCTCGTAACTGAACCACATATCACTACCACCGATGCAAAAGACGGAAGAAGCAGAACTTACTCAAAACTGGCAAACCCGGAGCTACGGCTCTTTAGCTGGTCGAAAAAGTTTGTAACGACTTCACTTAGGGGAATGATACACGTCAGAATTATACGGGATGATGCAGATCCAGAGTCCAGGTAACGATGCTCAAGGTTCTCAGCGCGGTGAGAGAAGCATAGGTCCATCATATCACCGAAGTACTCTGAATGCAAATCAGTATTGTCATGTTGAAACAACTTATGCAACGTTAGTACCTTCAGGGACAATGATTGATGCCTTGACAATTGGTTCTTGGATTTCTTTGACCTTGCACGTACTATCGGCTGTATCGGGGAACTCAGTAGGATTGCTGACGAATACTTCTTTGTTGTCACGATACACCACTGCACAAAATTTAGTACATAACATGCGGTCAATGAGTGTAGGATCTCACATTTGTATGGCACAGTTGGTGCAGTAATGATGATGTTTGCATCATACTCGTCCTCGAGTCTCTGTCGGAAGACATCCATATGAAGTGTTCCAAGGAATCCAAGGCGGCATCCTTGACCAAGCGCCGATGACGACTCTCGCTGAACGGAAACACTACGATCTGTAAGAGTGAGCTGATACATGAATGAGCCTCTGAACCCTATGAATTAAAGGTAACAAAACTTTACCCTTTTGATAGATTCTTCGAGTTTGGGAAAGTCGTTGCTCTCGATGGGAAACACGCCGGCATAGACCTATGGCCAATTGTCATTATACAACATAGGTTGCAAGATCGGTGGAAGATGGCGAACCATGGGTTTTGCAGGTTGGAAACCTGGTAAAGGCTCTACGGGTTCACCAGCCCGATGTAGAGTGTCGCCGATATGAGCTAGGATTGTGTTAGTAGACTCAAAAACACTTGAAGCGATAAACTTTACCTTCAGAGGACTCTTTCATATTGCATGCAATGTAGCCAACCTGCCCAGCACGAAGACTGTCCGTTGGAACTTCTTCCGGATGCATGATCCCTACTTCGGTTACATCGTACTTCTTGCGCGTGTAACAGGAAGTAATCTTGTCGCCTAGAAGTCCATAAGTTAAAAACAACGGATGAAAGGCGTTCAGAAACAACGTACCTTTACGAAGGATACCTTCCTGAACATTGACCAAAGAGATCACGCCGCGATACCTGTCGTAACTGTGAAAACGTCATAAGAAGGCGGCGCGACGTAGCATAAACATAGGCACACAATGAATCAAATAAGAAAGCCTTCAAAGGTGCAGTTCTGCTCCCAGTGGGGGGTGGTATTCGAGTGATAATGGCTTCCAAGACGTCTTCAACACCTTTTCCTGTCTTTGCAGAGATAGGAATAATGTCATCGGGGTTGATACCGAAGGTAGATTGCATTTGTGCAGCTATTCGTTCCGGCTGAGCAGCAGGCAGATCTATCTACTCGCATATATGAGTAACAGGCAGAGATATCCAAAAGAGAACGAACCTTGTTCAGCACAGGTATAATGGTCAACCCTCGCTCCCTTGCATTATGAAAAACTGATATGGACTGCGCCTGGACGCCTTGACTGGCGTCAACCTGCAAACGTTATCAACTGAGATTATGGATTGCATGGCAACGAACGAACCAGTAGAAGGGCACCTTGGCAAGCAGCCAGCGACCTTGAAACCTCCCAAGCAAAGTCCACATGGCCCTAGATACTGAAGGTTGAGAAAAAGAGCACAGATATTCGAATGCAGAAACATACAGGAGTGTCAATGAGATTCAATATATGATCTCGCCCATTGAAGTTATGGATCATACTGCCACGGATTCAACATCTAAGACAATGGCAGAGGCGGAAGGCATGCTCACCTAGCTGTTTGAGCTTTAACTAGAGGGTTATGGATACTAATTATTCAAAAGTTTTTTGACTCCCGGTTATGAATCGCACCAGTGATTCCACGCTCTCTCTCCACTTTAAGTTTATCCAATACTTGCTCGTTTTTTCCAGTTTGCTTCTTTGCTATTGTCCCTGTAAGCTAATGTGCGATCAGCTTCAACCCAAATAAAAGAAGGATTCTACCAACCTCCAGTAACCTATTTCATTGTCAGCGCGGGTAAACGAGCAGAAATATATACTCGCCGATCCGCGAGAGTCGATTTTCCATGGTCTGAACGCTTGTTAGCAGATAAAGGAGAGATTACTCAGAGCACCTAACCAATATGCGCGATGATAGAGAAGTTTCTATTTCCAGAGGTCAATACCAGAGTGCAGATTTCGGCATTCACTAACCTAAGCAGGTCGCATGTGAAGTCTTCCATTTTCATAGATTTGGACGCGTCCTTTCGCAGTGAGCTGCTAAAATACCGGGGTCGTAGACATTGCGGCCGTTCTAGAACGCGTAGCCATGCCCTCGGACATGAGGAGAGTAGCAAGCCCTTAGAAAAGTACTGGGGTCGTAAATATTGCGGTCGTTCTAGGACGCGTAGACATGCTCTCTGACGCGGGGAGAGCAAGCCCATAGCAAGAATGACTGGAAGGAGTGCCTGGAGATGTCGATAATTCCTAGGAAAGTGTGCCAAGTTCTCTAACTGGGACTGAGGGGGACAGAATATTTTGATGCCTTGATTTGTCAGCATGATCTTTGAATTAGCAGTTCAAGTTGTCTTTAACGAAATACCTCATAAGAGAAGATGTCTCTAGCGGAAGCTTCTGAAGCACGAAAGGCGCGTCTTCTTGCGCTCAGGAAGCGCAAGGAAGGAGGGGAGGACGAGTATGTTCATCAACGTATAGGCATCCTGATAACATTCTCACAACTCAACTCCTAGGCCCTCCATCTTAAAGAACCGAAACTTTGATCCAGATTCTCGCACTCTCCGAAAACGAAACCCGTTAGATGCAAATGAAGATACTGTTGAAAAGAACATTGAAGGCCTTGCTGAGAAGATCATCACGGAAGATGAACAACGCAGAGCTCAAGAACTCGTGCGCATACTATCATCCCACTACAGCCTTTAATTAACTGGATTATTCTCTCAGGATGTTTTCAACATCGCACCTAAACGGCCAAATTGGGATCTCAAGCGTGATATGAACAAAAAATTGGCCAAGCTAGAACGGAAAACACAGGAAGCTGTACACGTCTTAATCCGTGAGCCATTCCTCAATTGCTTTTATCGACTCATACTGATCGTAGATTTAGGTCAACGACTAGCTGCGCAGAAGGGAGAGTCGGACGACTTGGTTGGCGCAATGAATGCACAGGAACAACAGAACGCTTCTGAGGCCCTGTCTGACGAAGAGGACTAGTCTTGAATCTCTCAGTACGCTTTCTTTACCCGTGCATCCGTTAAGTTTTGTTCATGTAATTGATGCCCTGTACACTATAGTTCGTCACAAACTATTTTCGCATCAACATCTACAATACACGCTGGCCTTCTCGCAGCCTCCACCGTGGGCATATATTCTCCTTGGATATCCGGAATCTCATTGGGTAGGGAAGGCCATCGCGACATACGAACACTTTTGCGCCTGCTTGGAAAACCGCTTCCTGGTCGTGCAGTAGGCTCTTCCTGGCCATGTCGTGGCCTCGAGTTTCGATAAATGTTAGATGGTACGATAATATTCTGCAGCAATGCATCTTGATCTATGGTGGGGAGGCTTGATAATTCAGAACCAGTGAAGTAAGTAGCCATATGCCATTTCTTGGGCCTTGTCCGGGGGCTGAGGGAAATCCATGCGGAGTATATTTTTTTGAGGGCGTTGTGCACTTGCACGCCCTTGATGTGATACAGCAGATGAAGATGAACCTTCCGATGTGTACTATCACTATCGACGAACCGGAAGGGCGCTCTGGCAGCTTGTGTCAAGATCTTCTGTGGCGTGCAAGTTTCTCACCGGTGAGCTGGCGCTAGGGATGTTTGAAGTTCGCCAGTAAAAGAAATATGGCTGAAACATTAGGACTCAACTGGTTTCGTAACCTCGCGTAGATGAACTTATCTCTCATATCCTGCTTTTCCCCCCAAAGACGTCCATCTACACCAAAGCCAGCAAGGTCTGTAGCAATGCCAAAATAAATACCCACCTGCTCAGCGCTTGAGGCCTTGTTTCGTCCTCGTTCTCGGGCCATACGAAAACAACTCCAGAACGAATCAAGAGTTCTCGTTCATTAGTCTCTGCCAGTGTACGTACGATTGAGGGTAAAAATCCTTGACGACTCACAGCTTCAAAGGCAATATGTGCATCATGCGCCAATCTAACATGGAAACGACGAGTTACTTGCTGCATCGTCCCATGAGTGCTTTACTAGTGACCCCATTTCGTTATTACATACATAGTCGGTTGAAGTTTCGAATCGGAACGGGTGTGTGCGTATACTACGAAATGATTCAGATGGAGACGGGGGCGACAGAAAAACGATCATGAAGTTTGAATAATGCACTGCGGAAGTTTAGATAATATTCCATTGATCTCCTTTCTTACATGCCCCTAGCCATGAGAATCCCGATTTCTCACAAAAAAAAAGACTGCAAAGAAAATGAACGTTACATACAACTCTGGAGAAAAGGAAGAACCAATTTTAGTTCCTGATGTCACATGATGCATTGATGCTGTGGACCTGACCAGGACACCACAGTCAAGTCGAGTCCGATTTAACTGCTGCCTGCCTGAAAAGCTTCGAGTCCTCCATTCTTATTACCGCCCATGGGTACAGAACGCGATGGGGCCACTCGCCGTATACCAACTCTTGTACAACTATGTCAACGAGGCACGTCGTCTGGCTAGTGGATCATCCGCCAAACCTTGCTAATTTCCTTCTCGTAAATTAGTCTGTGCCAGCTCTATAAATTGTAAGCCTTTATCAAGCTCTGTTTCTTGATACTTATCTGAAATCTATTAGACATCAGCAGTTTGGGCGATGATATGAGGTATGAATTGGTTCGCCCAATTCTTGAGCGATGTGATGCAGAACAACTTCTTCGATTAGAGGAAGCTTCCCCGGTACGATGAATACTCTTTTTCTCTTTTTCGTAAATATATCTAATATTTACTTAGTTTCTTGAGAACGATACTCAAGGTATGTAGCAAGTTCCAATGTCCCGCCCATACACTGAATGTCGTCTTTGCTACAGATATATGGAAAAATCTATGCCTTTCAGATTTCCCTCTTGCAATTAAACGGTATCCGATACCCGAGGAGGATCAACCGTATTGGAAAGCCCATTACTTTGTATGCTGCTCAACCTATCCCAACTGCCTATACTTACCGTCGCGCGCACAGCATTTGAAAGAGGCAGAAGCAAGGAGGCTTGACGAAGCCAGTGCTAAACTTAGAAACCAACGGCTTGTAGAGGAAGAACGCAAGAAGGAACGAGAGGTCAAAATTACAGATCGTTTGCCACCTGCAAAACGTCAACGCACTTGTACGCCTTTTGCAGTCATCAACTCCATTTAAACTCATAAATTATCAAGGGGGTTCAAGTCCTGCACCAAAGACTCTTTTTCAGAAAACCCGTGCTGATGCGTCCAAGCTGCATAAAAACATGTATACTCGAATGCTTCCACCAATGGCCCCAAATGGCAAGAAATTCGCTGTCCTACCCAAACCGCCTGCGGCGAACATCGATATCTTGCCCTCACCTGAACCAGGCACTAGTCGTGTTACTGTGAACAACGTGGTCCGGCGTCGCCCAGTCTCCACGACTCAAGTTCTATCGAAATCCGGATCTTCAACATCATCAGTAACCATAACTTCTCGACCACATGTGAAATCAGCGCTCGGAGCTCCCTCGCAGTCTGTTTCTGGTGTTGAGGCGCCGACTAAACCCTCTAATAAATTGCCATCGCATGTTGATTCTCCTACACCACCTCGACCACGCCCATCTAAACCACTGGCGAAAAAAGACCCAATGGCGTCCTTATTCGTACCGAAACACCGAGCTCACTCGCAACTTCCTTCATAGCATTTCCATTCGTAGCATTCTCACTTTTTCTGGATGGACCCATGTTTACTCTGTTCACTATTGTTCGCTTCAAAGGTGCCTGTTATCTCTATATCTCTACCCACTCTGTACCACAACAGCAATAGTCCATTGCTCTACGTTTGTCAGCTGGCAACTTTCACTAACTACTCTAGACTTCCCTGCATTCAATGATATCCAAGTCTCGATAGCTGTAATTCAATGCAACTCGACAGTGTACCTGGTTTGTATCAATACTTTAGAAATTTAATGTTGTGATGATTTCTCGCCTGTTGAAAACCATCTCAGGCCATGGTCACATTGGATAAGTGTTATTGACATGCCCCTGCTTGGTACGGTTATAACTGTGCCTACCAAGATAATTACACCTGGTCTTCTGGCTTGTCACAAGAAAGGATGATATCCTGAGAACGCCGAATGTGAACAACATCAACAGCACAGTAGGCAATACATAGTTCCTGACAAAGTTCAAACGTAACAGAGGTTGAATATCCTCCGAGCGTCCGATTCGGGATCCAGCCCCCTTCTCCTGAGCATCATCTGACGATATTGGGGGATTGTAAAAGATCGTGATCGTATTTGTATTTTGACCCCAAAGGGGAACCTTCAGACCCTCAGCTTTAGTGATCGATGCAGCGCCGGTAAAAGAACGGGCAAAGAAGAATAATGTTTAATGCAAGAATAATGCGCATAATCTTATGGGTTCAAGCCACTGTCGCTTCCACAGTACAAGGTCAGGTCACGAGAGGTATTCAATGATGTCACGTACCGTATCTTGTTCCTGCCCTGGTTTCCTGCTGGTGCCTCAGGAATGGTCACGCTGCGCAACCAGCGCCGTGTAGATACATCCAACTGATTCAAGTATCATTGATATGCGCTTCTGGTAGGACAAACAGAGATCTCCCCGGCTTTTGGGAAGCCGTATACGGCACCTTGATACTGGAAAGATGTATACATCGCGAGCTGAGACCGCACCAACTTTGGTCCGCCCGATATATGCGTGTGGAACCTGTGTGTTCCAGAGGATGCAATGGCACGCGTAGAGTACTGAAGTAGAGGAGTGGATGAATGTCATCTTCCTATAGACCATCATCGTGACGCAACTGGAATGACGGATAAGCAAAGTATTGCCTAGTGGAGCAAAAGGAAGGAAGAAAGCAAGTCAAACAAGTCAGGCCTTCAGGGTTATGCACGAGTACTCGGGAAATAATGAGACCAGGTTTGAGAGCGATGATTTGAAAAAAGGGGTCTATTCTGTGATGTAGTAAGATATGTCCACGTTGAGATTGAATGTGTTACTATGCAAGAAATAAACTGAACACTATGTTGACAGGGACAGATGCAGCGTGCAGGAAAGCAGTGTTAGTGGTGCTGTTGTTGAAATGGATTGGTGAAGGAGGGTCGTTAATGATGCGATTATCGAGAGTACAATGTCGCCGCCGTCTGCGGATTCATGCGTGAATGATAATGTTACAAGTCGGTCGGAATCCGCGTTCGCGTGTCGTGGCCCGGTCCAA
The DNA here is from genome assembly GCA_018854895.1 of Tricholoma furcatifolium. Taxonomy (NCBI): domain Eukaryota; kingdom Fungi; phylum Basidiomycota; class Agaricomycetes; order Agaricales; family Tricholomataceae; genus Tricholoma; species Tricholoma furcatifolium. The sequence goes on from JABAJV010000042.1 coordinate 17,111, forward strand.
GTAAATTAAATAATTGAGAGTGGTACGAGTTGTGCAGGTCTCAGATCTCTACTCCATCCGCATCCCATCTCTGCCGCGTCTTCCCCTTTCCATTGCTGTTTCCGTTCTCAGCGAATGTTGGCATTGGTGGCTGCAGGACAGCAGGCTCCTCCTCGATTAGCATTTGCGGAGGTGCTTCCCATATCCGTATTGTACAATCGTCCGAACACGACGCAAACATCCGGTGGTTTATCGGATTCCATGCAACACTATTCACGCTGCCCTCGCCATGCCCCGACAGGACTTCGATTAGCTCAGTTGATTCGCGGTGCCATATGTACACGTTGCCGTCTTTTCATAAACATAATGAACGTTTGTTTCTGGCGGAAAAATGGGAGATATTTACCTTCACTGCCACTAACCACAAAGCTTCCATCGCATCCGCCGTAACAACTTCGAATGACATGTTTCCCCTGCCGCTGTCCTGTGAATTTACGAGCTAACCGTCCAGCATGAAGATCCCATAAATATATTTCCTAGAGATAGGCAACCAGATAAATCCACGTTGTTTCAATGTTCAGCAACAGATGCTTACATCCGGTGAATGGTTAATGAGCGCAAAACGCGAGTCCGGAGATATTTTGACGCTTGTAAGTTCACCTTGTAACCGCACGGATCTGTCAGGACAACAGCATGAGCATGAGCAAAAAATGTGTCACAAGCAAGCGGCAAGCAGAAAGGAGAAACTGAAAGCGACAGGTGTACACAAATCCCTGCTAAACTCCAAAGGTAAACAGAATATACGCACAGCTCAACCTGCTTCGTCGTCAAATCATATATTATCATCCTATTCTCTGACGCCCTCGATGCCGCCGCACCAGCCGCAGCGGCGTCTCCATTCTGTGTCTCGCCACGACCCGGAATGCCCTCTCCAAACGTGCCAAAAGGGAGGTGCTGCAGTCCGATCGACACTAGACGCGAAAAATCTGGCGTGATACTCAGGTCCGTTATCCGAATGCCTGTTTCCCCCCATTTATCGCAAATATTCCCGTCTGCGTCCTGAAATTCGAAAATAAAACTCAGCGCGTGCAATCGCAGTGTATATAAGGACCGGTCCGTACCCAGTGTATGATGTTGCGGTCGAGACCGCCAGAAATGAAGCCCGATCCATCGGGAAGCCATACGAGCGCTGTGACGGTCTCCTTGTGCATATCTAGAGTGCGCGTACATACACCTGTCTAAAAAGAACAAAAGGGTTGTGTTGATTGTGGCAACAGTAACGACCGCCCAAGTAACTCACCATGACATTCCATATTTTGATTTGATGCTCAGAACTTGTCAGCAGTATGGAATCGTCTTTGGACCACGATAAGCACCCTACAGGGTTCTGGTGCTCCTTCAATATCTTATGAATTGTCCATTGTGACCGTTGTTCCGGGTCGTACTGTGATCGTGAAATTGTGAGCAGGCACAGAGTGTGGTTGCAGGTAGGAGTACGCACCGAAACCTGCCATATGATCACGGTTTTGTCTTTCCCTGCCGTCGCGAGTTGTCGCCCATCGTGACTCCATTCCAAATTCCACACCTCATTTGTATGTACCTCGAGTATTGTCGTTGTAACCCGCGGGAACGCGGACTTGCTGCAAATGTGGTCCGCGTATAGTGAAGCCGAAGTGGAATCTAAGGGTGAGTTGTGATATAAACAATGTTGCCGCTGGTGCGCGTGTGCTTGGCCGAGTAGAGTGGCCATACGTCGCTGGGGGATCATGATTGAGGATGGTATGTATCCTGATAAATTAAGATATGAGATACAACAACTTCGAACTTGTTACAGTGGGAAATATCTTACGTTGAAGGTTATTAAGAAGTTGTCGCCGGGAAGTTCCAGTTGCACCGTCCCAGCCTGCGATGTGCCGTAGATCATCAGGTCCTGAGCACATCACAAGACTTATAGGACGCGAGATTAGCAGAAATAAGAGCATCTATAGACAGATAACATGCCTTGCTAGTGTATGTAGTTGGTCAGCATCCACATTCAAAGGGGCCAGTTCGCGGCGCAAGACATGAAGTGCAGCCGTTGTCTTCTTGAGCTCAAGAAGCTCGAGATATTTCTGCTGGCTGATTAAAAACCTTGCGTCCTGTGGAGAGCGCATCAGTTAGAAACAGTAATATACATTGTGAGATAAGGCAAGGCGCACCAAGAGGTCGTCGTCGTCGCGCACCCCGAGGCGCATCAAAGCCGCCTCCGCCTTAGCCCACGATCCGTCCAATATGCATTGCCTGAAAACAGCGACTTCCGCCTCTTCCATAACGTAGCCCGACTCTGCTTCGAGTGTCGCAGCGGATTCACTAAGAGTCCATAATGAGTGAGTCGAGCGGAGCCGAAGGGGTAGTGTTATACGCACATGTATCCAACGTCGCGCAGGCTCTGTATAACGAGGCGCACGTATTCTTCCCGATTGACGGGCGTGTCGTCATAGAGCGTTGTGCCGGGGAGCGAGACCCTCGCCATGTTCTTACCGCTGCCATTCTTCGCTAGCACGCCATTGCTCGTCCCATTTGTGGCCCCCTTGGGCGAGAAGCCATTGGAGTGGCCATTGGCATGATCGGCAGATGGCCCAGCGTGGGCAGTGAAATCTGGGGACGCAGAGAGGGAATGCTGATCGGAGTCTGTGAGGCGCATGGTGGTAGGGTGATCGATAGTGGATGTCCTTTGTCGCTTGCGTGCGCGGTCAGTGTCTGGGTTGGTCGTCATTAGTCACGGGCGCCGGTGAGATAAGTGTTGAGCTCACTGACCGTTGCCCTCGTCGAGCTCAGACCGGGTGCGTGTTGCGGGGACGCTCGAGGGGAGGACGTCCCTAGGGTTGAGTGTGGGAGAGTCAATCGTGGTTGGTGGTGGTGGGCAAGGTCAAAGCGTCGTCCACCACAACGTCACGATCGATATTATCACAAACTGCCTCTAAGCCCTTTATTTCTCAATAAAGCATTATTGAATAATATTCTCCCAACAACGTCAAAAGTTCCGTTTAGGCGGAGAAATTGCCTCACCATACGCACATGTCTTGTTGCATTTGTTTTTGTTTTTTACACAGGGGCAAAGACTATCACTACCTATAACCGTAACAAAGCCCTCCCTCCACCTTGTCGCTATGGGCATACAGTATAGACGAAACCTCCATATCGGCCGACAGCGGCGATATGGAACATGTCCCAAGATTGAAAATAGGAAAAGAGTAAAGGGGGGTGGTGGGTGATCGACGGAATAGACTCATATGCAAAGGCTAAACGAAACCCCTTCCAGCTCAAGCACACATGTGCCCAAAAATGTACGTGTTGTTGTAATGCATTACAGGAATGTTGATTAGAACGTGTGCTATTGATTTTTATCGAAAGCTATTTGCAGAAAATATATTTTGCTGAGATGAGGTAGTAGTGACATGATGATGCAAAAGAGTAAATGAGATGTGGGTCGAGGATGGGATATCGATATTTTCCGCAATGCAAAGGTTTGTTGATTGTTCAGTTGAGTTGAGTTGAGAGAGAGATAGAGTTATTTTGATTGAGATGGAAATCCGTGGTATGCGGGTATGCAATTTTGATTGTCGAGTTCACAGGCGAAGAAATGTTACACAGATGATATGAAGAGCAGGTGGGAATGCAATGGAGACAAATCGGCGGAAAGAAGCAAGCGGTTTTACAGAGCGACGCCGGAGCGGGCGCGGTCGCGGTGCATCAACCCGCTGCGGCCAATGCCAAATCCAGGGGCATCCACGTCGACCTCAACTTCAAAACGGCCCCTCGTCTCCCGGGTCTCCACTGCGCCGTACGACAGCTTCATTGCAGGTGGCGGTGAGCTGTTTCGTCGGACCGCAGCGCGACCGCGGCCATGCCGAAAGGGTGATGAGGGCCAATCCATGTCTTCATCGTCTGCTTCGCGTGAGCAGGAGGGATTGAATTCTAGTGGGCTCCGTCCCGAACGGGAGGGGGAACGAGAAATAGACTCGTCTGAGCACTGGCTGCGGGAGGCATCAGACGGATCTGTTGCACGCCGACGCCCTCGAGGCACCGCGGACAGGGCAGTGGGGGCCAGGGGTAATCTTGGTGTGGGCGGGGAAGGTCGTACAATGGTATTACCGGATGAAGAAGATACGGGGGATACACGTTTTCCGGAGACTTGTAGCAATGAAAAGTAGGAGGGAAGATTGACACGGTTGCGCTTGGACTTTGGTAGAGGCTTTGGGATGTATGATTCTGGTTCAGACTCGTCTCGCGACGAAAATCCGGCGTCAGAATAACCGCCATCATCGTCTGTGGATGGATGGGGAGGCACGCTTTCGCGTATGTGGGAGTGGGTCCGATGTGGGTTGTTAACCATTGCGCGGTTGTTGGTGCCGGATGGTTGTCGTGCGTAGGAAAGGGCAGATGTAGACTTTATTGGTGTGTCGAGATAGCTTGGGAACACTGGGCTTGAATCGTACAGAGAATCTGCGCTTTCGTGGAAAGGCTTTGAATTGTAGCTGGCAACGGCAACATAGGGCTCGTCTTCGTCGTCTGTGACTGCAGACCAAGAGGAGGTTGAAGATGAGATTGAATTGTTGTGTCGGTTGTGACGACTACGAGAGTAATTTGACAAGGCCATGCCTAGAGCTGAGGGTAGGAGAGCTGGCACGTCACTGCCAGTTGCATAGCCTATACTGGGGGAAGAGATTGCACTAGAGGCTGATGAAGCAGAAGGAGACTCTGAAGTGTCTTGACTTTGGCAGTCTTCACTGCAATAGGCTTGGCTGTGCGGGGTATAAGGGAGAGAGGGAGGGAGGGACGGGGGGATACGTACAGGTCATCTTGGACGAGTTTTCCACAATAGAGACACTGGTCCTCGAACATGGTGGTGGATGGGGAAAGAAGAGTGGGGAGGAGAAGATTTAGGTGGGATTATATAGGAGCCCTGAGTTGCAACCATTCCCAAACGAAAAACGTTTTTGAGGGCGACAAGTGACTCCATTGGGCTATTAATAAATTCACGTGACTTGCTTCTATGTCAGGGTCATCCGCCGCGGCTAGATCTCCATCGGGCAGCTCGGCGTGATATCACCCAAACCGTGCGCCATCACACGTTTGGACAACCAAACTTCCTTACAAACGTGTGGCGACTAATCTCGTCACGTTCACGCAACCAATGCATTCTATCATTATTACTTATCTTCATTATTCTTGCAAGCTTGATTCAACTCGAAACCAACCCTCCCCCAGAAATTTTCATTCTGTCACGTGTGACGTGACGTCAATGAGTCATTTTCCCTTTTTGGAAGCGAACGCACGATTCCCTCCTCTCAGCTCAGCTCATAGTCATAATCAATTGTATTACATTAGTAACAAAGACATATCTATGATCTGGAGCCCAAGGATCAAGGCCTTTGCCAGCCAAATTCGCGCTCTAGAGATGTCTCACCACAGCCCTACATACAGTACAACTACAGTACAACTACCAAGCACAATTACGCAGCATACTCTGCGGCCAGCCCAGCCCAGCCTCCCAGCCCCAATTGATTCACCTCCACTTTGGGCTTCAAGGCGCTGCACAGTCATCAAATTCTAGCACCTTCTAAATAAAAAAACCGCATCAGTCAGAGTGACTGCTCAGTGACCCCTGCTTGAGGTACCGTCACGGTCATTCAAAAATTCCTTCCTTGTCTTACGGACTCTCTACTAGCGGTAGTAATCAAGATTTTAGCGGTTAGTACATTTTTTTCGTTCAAAAGGCTTTACCGCGATCGCTTTCTGTCACCTACGGTGAAACTTCCAGTATATTCACGCACATGCCAATCACCAGTAACAACCTTTCCTGCCATGTTCCTGTGTCAGCCGGCCGCCGTTACATCCAAGTATCTAACGTAGCACTCCATGAATGCTGTGGCGAAGCCGGCCAATCCCGTGCTCGTCGTCGTCCACTTACTTCCTACTTACTTCCATTGAATCAATTCATCATGTGCTCGAATCTTTAGTCCAATCTCACTTCCTCCCAGGCCTTCCTTCCCAGGCATCCAACTTGGGACAACAATGGATGATCGACGTGCATTTTTCTGTCGACGTTTGGGCCTGTCGCGTACTCGCCTTGTATAATAAGCGCATCATTAAAGAAACCATCATTCTAGGACAGCAACGCCGAATCACACAAGTTATTGTCTACATCTACATGGACCCACTTGTAACAGCATGTCGCAGACACCCGCCATTGTCCTCTACTTAGGTACTGTTGTGCGCTCTAGCTACCCACCCTTCCGTCGAATTCCTTCCCCGAAAGGCCCTTGAAATCTTATTATCCCACATACCGTGACAACCCTCAACTTACGCGTAACTTGCAATCGAATCAAACTCCGTATCCGCAGTTCGCGCTAGTGTTTGACTAAGTATTGGACCGATTGAACTGACTAGCCAACCAACTCAATCCTCCACTCGTGAGGTAGTTACGAATTCGATCTCGTGATGATGGGAGTCCGCCTGGCCCTGAGGCCTGATCATACATAGAACGAGACCCCACACCAGAATTCTCTCCAGGGTCAATCAGATTCACCACCAACACATATATACAATTAAAGATATGTCATCGTAAGAATGAATGAATTGCGTCGTGGAGTAGCTCACCCAACAAAGGCGAGAGATCAAGCAATTCTAACCCCAAAACAAGGATATCCAATAGTCTACTACTGTAACCAAATGTCCCTCCAAAGCAAGATAGATGAAAGAAGGAAGAAAAGAAAGGTAATTTTAAGACGAAAGCAATGCAGTACAGAGAAATGGAGAGAATGTTACATATGTACTGCAGCAAAAAAACAGAAATAACAGCCGGTGAGAGTCAAATCACCTGCTCGCACACACAAGTACCCGTTCCCCGCGGCCCAGACACGTCTAGCCATGATCCCAGTGCGATCCCGTGCACATATACGGCATGAGGAAAGATAACTCACTGGGGAGATGGCATCGATCTCGAAAGGGTTGGGGAAGGAGGGGGGAAGAGTGAACACCGGGAACTAGACAAATCGAACTTCGTCACAGTTCGCCATTCTCGTGCACGTTGCACCCAAGTAGCGCAACTAATACTAATCCGAGTTTCCGATTAAGTTGTGAACGCCAGATGATCCCACTAAATAATAACATTGACAACAAGGGAGGGGGGTAAGCACAAATCGAAATTTGTCATCAATGGCCAGCACCATTAGCGAGCGGTGGCGCGTCCGAGGGTAGTGGCGGAAGTGGTGATTCTAGTGGTGGCGACGAAGATGACGAAGACGAGGACACGACAGCTACTAACGCAGGGTTACCAACACCCGGCGCCAGTTCACCACCTTGCGCCCCCTCCTCGCCACCAGAACCTCTTCCTTCCACTCCTCCCCTCTTCTCATTTGTCTGATCTCTAGATTGTGCCACCGGTACCGAGTCCGGTTCCGTAGTGGTGGCGGCGGGGGGCTCAGGGGACGGACTGTCATGAGGCGTCGGAGGCAGCGGCGACACCAGCGTCCTTTCCTGCTGATTCTGACTTCTTCCTTGCCCTCCTTGCCCTCCTCCTCCATCTAGCTCCTTCGTGGACGCATCTACCGGCACCGGTACCGGCCCCGATTCCGGTGGCTTCACGTCCGAACTTGCAAGCTCCACTTGCTTGAACCCAGCTGATGCCTTGCGAGTCTGCGCCCCTTCATGAATATTCATATCACCGTTACCATTTTCTGCACCACGCGGTGCAGCTGGCGGCGAGAGAAGCGAGGCGGAGCGCATGGGTGTAGGAAGCGCCTTTTCGAATGTTGATGACTTGCCTGAGAGCAAGCCCTTGAGGCGCTGGTTCGCCGACGCGCCTAGGCTGATCGTGCTTGAGCGCATGGGGGTAGGCACAGGTGACATCTTGGGCGACAGCACGGGCAGTGGGCTCGGGGGCGCGTTCCCAATTCTTTTTTCTGATATGACAGTCATGAGCATGCCGCTCGGCGCGGCCACGTTCTTCAGTCCCGACAGCTTTTGATGGAGATACTTGGCGTCTGCCAAAAGCCTAAAAGACGAATAACAGATGGGAATGATGGGAGCAGATATTCTAGTCAGCAATCCATTACGAGAAAACAACTGAAGGCAAGGAAGCAGGTCGAACGTGATATGCCACGTCCATGCCCTTCCCTTCTTCGTGACACACACCTTGTCTTTGCCTCTTGATGTGGGAGTATAATTTTGCTGTACTCTTCTGATAGCCCATGATTGATCGCAGCAAACACTTGGGTCATCACAAACTAGATAGAAAAAAGAAGGGAAGAGAGCGGCAATAAAACGGGGGAAAGGAGAGGGATCGTGTCAGCTGCGCTTTTCATGAGACGAACAAAGGCAACCACGAACCTCAACGACGGCCGCAGATAAGTATCTCGAGAGGACCTTATGTAGGGTAACAGTTTCCTTTACCAAAACCTCCATATAACCATTCACGCCTCCGCCAGGCTTGGGCACGTTCCAGTCCACGGCCTAGAAGGAAGAAGAAAAACAGAAAAAAAGAAGCGAATCAGCTAATCATCTTAAAACACGACAACCATCGAGATGTTCCAAGAAATGGAAATCGATCATAGTTCAATAGAGGTGGAACGCGTAGCAGCGCGTGCCACATCAGAAGAAATGAAAATAAAGGAATTGCAAACAAGAAAGGTTAAAAGGCAGATTGGAACCGGCCCGCCGTCCTCCCCAAAAAGCATGCATGGCTATTGCGAGAAATCACATCCCAACTGTACTCTCACACACCCAACACCCAACGTGTGCGTGTATATGTGGATGTACACGTCCATGGGCATATATAGCTTCCATTCCCAGAAGCCCGACGCCAGAGAAGGGAAAAGGGGAGAACAAAAATAGGAATAGGATTAGGAGAGAAAGAGCAAGGAAGAGAACCACGACAAATATAGGAGATCATCAACTCACTTGAAGGTCCTTGATATGCGCATTAAGCCTGTCTCCCATAATCGCAATGAGCTTCGAATGGATCTCGTTCTGATGCTCTTGATAATCCTACATGCGAAAAACGAACCGGTTCAGCTGTCTTTCGCCTCCTTTCACAATTTCACAAATGAGCAAGCAGGCAGGCAAGCAGGCAAGCGAGCGAGCTTATTTCCCTGACTCGATCCCACCCTCATCCCAAACCTGTCCCACACCCCACACCCACTCCGAAGCCGAACGGGCACCGGAATTAGGAAGGGGAAAAAAGGCTAGGAAGGGGAAGCGAAAGGGAAATGAAAGGGAAAACGAAATGGAAACAGAAAGAAAAGGGAAATAAACAAAACAAACACGCACGCGTTTGAGTTTATCAAACTCCACAAGCATAACCGCCTGCTTAGGGCTCAGATGCCGGCGGAACGTCTCGCGCACATACGGTATAAGCTCGAACATAATTGACAAGCTTTGCGAGGCCAAGGCTACAACAAGCCAAACCCAAACCCAAACCCAAACCCACCCATACGTCAGCAAAACCCTCAAAGCAGAGTCGATCCACGAGACACTCACCCAAATGCTTCGCCGTAATATTCTTCAGCCCCGCAGACCGCATCGCCCCGGCCCCGAGCACGACCTGACACGTCCGCGAATTAAACGCCTTCAAAAACTCGATAACGCGGCTCATCACGTCCGTCGTGAGCATCGTGAGGTTCACCACGACCCGCAGATAGTCCAGCAGCAGCACCAACACCTCCGTCGTCGCGCTCACCGCGAAGTACGTCCGGTCTTCTATGCGTAGATGCTTTGAACCTGGCGCTTTCACTGCCGCGAAGCCCCCAGCGCCTGTGCCGTTGGTGGCGTGGCTGCTGCCGTTGGTATTAGCATTAGCGTTAGCGTTCTGCAACAAATGCGCGGGCGGCGTCTCAGCCGGCGTATATGACGATACCGGCGGCTGGCCCACCCCTGCCCCTGCCCCCGCCCCTGCCCCTGTCCCCTCCGCCCCCTCCTGCTTGATAACCAACTCCGGCGCATCCCTCACCGCCGAGTCCACGACCGCATCCACGATCCCCTGCAGCGCGACCGTAACTTCGACTTGGTTCCACTGCTCGTCCTCCACGAGCTTCGCGCTCTTGCTGATGCGCGCCTGGTGGAACGCCTGCAGGAACGCCTTCGCCTGCCCGACGACGGCGCCGCGGAGCCCGACGATCATGCGCCGCGAGAGGACCTCGCACCGCACGACGAAGGCCCAGGAGGCGGTGAAGAGGGTGAGGAAGTCGGCGAGGGGGAGGGCGGTGTGTTCTTCGATTCGTAAGGCGATGAGGGCGGCGGATTGGGTGTTGGCGAGCTCGGCTGAGGTGGCGAGGATGTCGGTTAGTTCGGAGTGGGCTTGAGAGGGCGTGAGGGAGGTAGAAGTTGAGGAGCCCGTGCTGCGTTGGTGGTGGGTGGTTTAGTTAGTTTGGAGTATGGAGAAGAGAGGAAATGTATGTACCCTAGTTCTTTGACTTTGCCTATCTCGGTCTCGAGGATGTCGACGATAGTGTCTGTTTGTGACTGCAGACCCTCGATGTATCTCAGAAGGTCTGCGTACAACTCTTGCAAGAAGAGCATAAACTCTGGATGAGGCATACTCCTGAAATGAGTCCTAGAAACAACATCAGAGTGAGAGCAATGTCGAAAGAAAACGTACACACCTATTAGCAGCTTTTGCCTCCTCGGTAGCATCATCTTGCGGAAGGCGCTAAATCACGAGTCAATCCATGGCAAAGTAAAAGTGCAAACTGAATACACACAGATCGAACGAGCTGACGAATTTCACCCAGAATAATCTCCCGCCACGACAACAGACCCTCCTTGAGACCACGAGTACGAATAAGACCTTGCAGTGGCGGTCTTAATCTGTCCCTCAAATTCGACTCTGCGTTTGTATTCTTGGGCTGTACAAGGTCCTCCCGAAGAATAGAAACAAACTCCAAAGATAATGACGCTGCAATCTCCATAGTTAAGGACGCGAGATGGTCTGGAAGAGCAGCATAGGCGTGTATCTGGGAAAGAGGGATGGGCGGTGGTTTCTTTGGGGGAGGTGGTGGCGCGTCTTCATCTTCCTCTGTGAGGGTGGGCATGGATGGTTTAGAGGAAGATAATGGGGGAAGAGGTTTTATTTCGTCACTAGTGGCAGTGTTAGGTGACTGACTCTGCCAGAGGCCGTCGATTTCGTCAATGATAGCAAGGGCTTGACCCCACTGGCCTGCACCGACGAGAGCACGCGCAAGACGAGCCATTTCAGTGACAGAAGCGACTTGTTTGACGGCTTGTGATACCGATACGACATTAGCAGTGCGTACCTGCTTACTGACGAGATGGAGGCCCTTCTTGGCAGTATTTGTATCGAGATCGGTGAGGAGGCGGCGGAGGGAGGCGATGCGGTCGAGACAGTGTTCCGATTCTGCGTGTAGGTCGTGTAAATTTGTGAGGGCGGCAAAGAAGGATGGTGCACGGTGAGATATTTCAAGTACAAGGTGCTGCTCGACTGTGTCTGCGTAGTGGGAGAACTTGTCGAGGAGAGGGAGAGCATGTGCGAGGGCAGTTGGGTCAGCGTCTTCAGTGACTGCACTGAAAGTACGTGGATCTGAGAGAGAGAATGTCTGGCTGAAGAAGACTTGAGGGACATGGTCAATTGGAGGTACGGGTTTTGGAGTAGATTGGGTGTTGTCCGATGAGGGACGGAAATTTTCCCATTCTGGAGCAATTACACGAAGATAAGCATCAAAGTCTTTTCTACGGACACGAGGAAGATCAGCAGGGGCTACAGGGGGGAGATGAGAGTGTGCTTTTGGCGGAGCCTGGCGTTTGTGTGGATTATTGAGAACGGTTGAAATGGCTAGTAGAAGTTGAGAGCTAGAATAGTAATAAACTCAAAGAGACGTGCCATGAAAGCCATGTGTTGCACTACTCCATTCCTGAGGGACAGCAGCAAGAGCTAGGTTGAGTGTTGATGGATATAAGCCGAGACGTGGAGCATAGTCCTGATTAGCACCAAAGCCCTCTGTTGTGCCTGATACACTCTCTGCGCGGTTAGCAGGGTCCCAAGTGAATCTGTAAGGACGTGCGGTGTTGGGAAGAGCAGAAGGGGGAGAAGGAGGACGGGATGGCGGGGCAGACTCGTCGTCGGACATGAGAGTGCAATGTCACGCGGGTCACGCGTCATGGCATCAACCCTCCCTGCACTCTGGATCGCCCCGCTCGACGTCGAGTGCCTCAAATGGCAGGCATATCTTGCTCTTCGTGGGATAGAAATCCATCTGCGGACTGACATTGACCCGCAAGGCGCAGTAGATGGACATCTGCCTAATCTACAAACGAATAAAACGACGGTATTGCCTGCACATTTGATTCCGCAATGGGCAGACCAACAGGCGAGTGCACTGCCAGAGAATGACTATGTGAGTCAGGATGCACGCGATGAGAGCCAGGCTTGGATTGCTCTGCTGGAAGGGCCGGTCCATGCTGCCCTCATCGCAGCTGCACCCACTCCATCCTACCTCGCCTCTCTCGTCGCCTTCCATCCACCCCCAGCTGCATCCCTCCCAACCCTCCTCACCCAGCCACCACCACCACTTTCTGGTATCGCATCCATTGTCCCTCCTTTTGGCACTCAAATATCTTACGACGACATCTTTGCACACTATTCTGACGCCATGTCTGCCCTTTCTCTCCGTCTGGCTACAGACAAGTGGCTTCTTGCCTCACAGTCAGTCTCTCTTCTCTTTGCGTCTAACATCTCTCATCTAATCTTTCAGAGATCCCACGCCTCTCGACGCCCTCCTCTTTGCATACCTCCACGCCATCTCCGTATCTTCAAACAACACCTTACGCCTCCAATTCTCCCGTCACGTCAACCTCGTCTCATGGGAACGTCGCGTCCGTGACAAAGTCCGTCCTGCATTCACTCAGCCGTAGTCCTATCCATGTAGATATCTATTATATATTCCAAATCCTAATTAATTATCATGCACCGTCCCATATCCTTCCTCCACATTCGAATGTTGCTCGTCAGTAATCGCATGGGTATTAAGTCTCCTCCGCTCAGCATCTTTTGGGTCATCCTCTTCAAACCGCCGTTTCAACGCGCTGATCATCTTCGAGAACCTACAACCCAGCCTAATAAACACCTCTTCAAATGGATAGAAGCACATAGGCTACTCACCAAAACCAATTCAAACTCGTCAGCAGCGCGTTACCCGTCGCGTACACGATAATGTATTTCCATGGCATCTCATGGCGCACTTGCATCAGCGTTCGTAAAAATTCGTATGACTGCCCAAAATCCATTGGTCAGAAGAGAAAAACATACACACGCATCTCCACATACCATTTTGCCTCCATACACAAGCCTGACTCCAAAGAAGGATCCAAGGAGGAAAATCCCATTCACCAGTTGCGCCTTGCTTCCAGTCCGGTTCGTTTTGTCGAGGAACCTATATCATCGTCGAAGCATATATCGGTATGCCAATCTCAACGCCATAATACACCGACATACCAGTGGATATTCAGGAAGAAAGTGCTCCTGTATAGATAGCCGCACTCAGAACCCGAAAAACGAACTCACGAGAAAATCAAGCCTTACGTTTCCCAGAGAAGACACCTCGTTCCGTAATACGCTACGAACGGTTTCTACAACCACATGGGACTCGATAAGAATAGAAGGAAAACAAGGAGAAAGAAGTCCTCACATATGACATAGTATAAATCATAAAGCACGAGACACCTAATACAAGCTATATCAGCACCTCATCCCCCCAGATACACTGACACTCAACAGGAAATACACTTACCATGAAGCACAAACCCAATATCCGTAAAATTCACTACGGCATCCAAACTATCCCACAAAAAGTATCCGCACGCAATGGCGTGTACGTGCCCCACCATAGAATCCCACCCGAATGCGCGGTCCGCGCCGCGTTCTGGGGATTCGTGGTATATCGCCCAGAGGGAGAAGGGGACGATTATGAGGGTGTGAATTTGGGAAACTACGTGGATCGACCTGGGTGTGGTTAGTTAGTAGCTAGTCGTCTAAGGATAAAGATAAAATAAAGGGAAGATAGAAATGAGAGGGGGGGTAGAAAGTACGAGTATGGACATACTCCAAAACCCACACGCGCCACAAAAAAAGAAGAGAAAGACAAGAAAAAAAAAGACATTAATTACTCACCACGCATTCCTCGCCTTGTGACCCTTGCTCCCATACGCAACAGGGAACCACTTTTTACTAGCCCATGGCACCAGGACCTGGTGCACGAACGAGAACCCAAAGAACGAGTACCAGAACGTGGGGAGATACGGTGGAAGCTTGGTCAGGCCTAGCGTGTTAACGATGAACGAGTCCAGTTGTGCACCCATGATTAGTAAGAGCTCAGGCGTTCTTTGGCTCAACACTCGATAGAAGATACGCCGCGCTGCTCAGTGCTCGCTGCTCAGTGTAGTGAGTGGGGAGACAGACAGGGGGTAGGCAGTGGAGCAGGAGGAAGTGAAGTGGTACGACAGCCTGACGACAACTTAAACTTTGATAATTGAGCCAGCGCCGCTCTCAATTTGATTCCGGCACTTTTTTTAGATTTATACAATTTCTCATGCATAATACATTCAGCGCATACGCATGTCCATACGCATGTCTCTCCCCTCGGCGCCGGGGCCTTTGCGGTCTATGGTGACTGTAAAAATCAAACGTTCAATGATTTATCGTGGTCTTGAAGTTGAAAGCACTTCGATCGGTGCTAGCGATATCGCGTGCGTCAGTGGCGTTTCTGCGTTTATAGGTCGCGTGAGCAAGACTTCTATCACTTATCAGTTGTAAAGACGCGCTCTAATTCCGATACAGATGGCGTGGATGGCGCGTCATTGCGAGGTAATAGCCACATACATTCACGAGCACTTGAAATGATACAATATGGTTATGGTATATCGCTGAACGACGCACGGCACAAGCATAGGGTCTCCAGCACCAAAGAATCCCTGGTCAAATTACAACTATCCGAAAGCAAAGAGAAAGCACCATCATATCCACGGAAAAGATATCCTATTCTGCCTTCCACCCGTCCCCCCCACCCACGTTCGTCCCTCCAGCCCAAACTCATGACCGCACAATCTCTTGCACCGACTCATCATCCTCCTCCTCTTCACTCTCGTCGTCGTTCCTCACAGCCGACTTCATCCTCTCATACATCGTCCTCAGGAACAGCGGCAGTTGATTCCTCCCAAACGAAAACGGCTCGCCCAAGAAGTCCAGCTTCTTCACGAACTCTGGCGGTTCGAAGTCCAGGTTCTGCGGGACGTATTGCACGGAAGGTATGAGTTGCTCTTTAGACGTCACTGCCCCCGAATGGCCCTCTACCACCTCATAGCACGTCCTTAGCAGGAAGTTCAAGCCTACGTACAGCGAACGCACAGTCAAATTTAGTTAGTGAAAACCCTATACATGTAAAACACAACCAAAAACTCACTCTTAGTCGTCGCAGAGTCCCGATCACTCGCGTCCTCTTCGACATAGGTGTAGATGCAGGTGAATGTCCAGTCTTCTAGCCCTAGGTGCGTCCCTGTCGATACTTTCATCGCCGTCACCAGCAGGTTCGTCACGTCCTCGTATAGCCGCACAATTTCGACGTGTTTAGGGTCGTCGGGAACCCCTGCTGGCCGCGAACCTCCACGCGTCACCGAGGGCGGAGCGGTACGATGAGCCTTGGCGGCGAGCGCTTGGGACCTGTCGATCTCGAGCTTGAGTTCCGACTGCAGGTCTTTCTCTGTAAATCGAATCATGCATAATTTTTAGTTGAGAGGGAGAAGCTCTGTTGGAGTGCGCACCTGAACGCTCCAGGCTAGCTATACGTTCGTCTCGCTGCTTGATCTCTCGCCCCCTCTGCTCGGCAATGTTCTTCCATCTCGCTACTTCCTGTTCGACTGCCCGCTTTTCTTCGTCCGCAGCCTCGCGCGTTAACAAGTTGAGCACTGTAGAGTTCCCCGAACGCATGAGGGGCTCTTTCATTGCGATTTGGTTGTTTAGTTCCCTGATGACGTCCTCGTGCGCTGTTGTAGCCAAGCATTAGAATAAAAGTTATCCGTTCATTTTAGAAACAGTGAAACCTTTCAGTTGCACTTCGAACTGAGCCTGTTGTTGCTTGTATAGCTTCTCGGCCTCGGTCTCTCGAATATTAAACACTTCCTCCAACTGTGAAGACAAAGCATCGATGTGCGCTTGTTGCTATACAACGAACGAGACATCGTCAATCTTCACTGCAGTTTAACTGAGAAATCGGAGAAACGCACCTGTTTTATTTTCTCCGTCAGACGCGCAATCTCATCAGCCTCGCCTCTCCGCGCCGTACTCTGTTTTAGACGGCTAGCAGTTTTCGTCGTTCCATGAGTTCGCCGGTGCTGTTCCTCCTCTCCCATCTCGTCCAAAATTTCAATAGCATCGACATCCATAGCCTCAGCTGCGTGCTTCCGACTGGTAGATTTACTCTGAGGAGGAGCCTTGGACTTTCCCTTCCCCTTAGCTCCCATCTTCCCATTCACCACGAGCGCAGACTCGCCGCCTCCGCGTTTGGCGTGCGTCTTTAGCGTGGGAGGTGAGTCGTCATTGTGGGCCGACGGGGGAAAGTCAAATGGGCCTGAGGGAGGAGGAATCTCTTCAACGTCGGATGGATTAGAAGGGGGTGCTTTAGATGAGTGGGGGCGTCCTTTGGGTGGGGGTTTGGAGGTGGAGGGACCAGCTTTGGTTGATTTGGTGGTGCGAGTGGGTTTCTTGGATATGAAGGGAGTTGCTGGACCTAGTCCACCTGGTTGTTTATTTGAGTGAGTAGGGCAATGGAAGAGTGAGTTAATGGACGTACCGAGGTCATTATCGTCGTCCGACATAGCGTTGTGACAAAAACAAAACGCGACACACGTGAGTCAAGACGCGTCTGTTGGTCCGATTTCCGATCACACACATCCGATGCACCTTGTAGGTATCTTTCATGGCTCGAATGCAAAGGCTCAAGCGCTCACTAACACTCGCAGCAGGACCCGAGTTTATTACTTTGGTTGAAACTCGCATCCTCTACGCCAGCATTCCCCACACAACCTCCACGCCGAAGCTCAATGTGACTGTTATTTGCCGAGTGCCACCTCCTAGTACCCAATCTACACTCTGGTCCCGGTCAACACAACATACACCGATATCGGTGGCATCGAACCGAAGCTCTACATCCAGAGTACCTTCCTTGTTCCAGGTGCAGAAAATCATTGCTCGTTGGTAAGGTTACGGGGGACTAGTGTCGGATCCGGAGTCATGTTGGCTTGAATCTTTTTCATTCTCGCGACGATCTGTCATTGTCAAACCTTGTCGACATAGGTCAATGTTCGATCTGCGTCGGTCCGACCAGCAATAAGATCCGTCGCAAGAGAATATTTTGTTGTCAGCATCAGGAAAACGGAAAGTTCCCGATATGCCCAGATGTTGGGATCGTGAGAATGTCGTTTTTGTTCGCTATATAATTTGAAGATATATTTTGATCTTTTTTTTTTGCTAGATAATGTGAGGACATATTTGGATCTTTTCACAGTCTTAAATTGGCGCCAGTCCTAGGAGCTTCAGTTTGACAGTCATGGGAACAAGGTACTCATGCTGTTTCATGCTGGATAATTAGGTATATGGTAGTCACCAATTAGATATGCTTAGTCCTAGTGGTTTCAATTTGGCAGGTCATGGGATGGCGGCCCTAATATTGTTTTGCACTAGATATATTTAGATCTTTTTGTGGTCTTCAATCAGCGCCAGCCCTAGCAGCTTCAACTTGACAGGTCACGGGAACAAGGTACTAATGCTGTTTTGCGCTGGATAATTAGGTACATGGTAGTCACCAATTCGATACTTTTAGTCCTATCAGTTTCAATTGGACAGTTCGTGGCATCACGGCGCTCATATTGTTTTGCAGTAGATGATTAGGTATATATAGGGCATCAACTACAACGAGGCAAGCACTTAACACTTAACATTACGATTCACACATGTGTATCTAGGCACAATATATTTCATTTCATAACACTGGTACTACTATTACAAAAGAGCT
The DNA here is from genome assembly GCA_018854895.1 of Tricholoma furcatifolium. NCBI lineage: Eukaryota > Fungi > Basidiomycota > Agaricomycetes > Agaricales > Tricholomataceae > Tricholoma > Tricholoma furcatifolium. The sequence goes on from JABAJV010000042.1 coordinate 35,149, forward strand.
TTGAAATCAATGAGAACATGCAAAAAAATAGATAGAAAAACATACGACAGGATAGCCGCGTTCACGCGATACGGGCGTCTACGAAATAGAACCTCGCTGGTGCTATCGAGGCCTGTCAGCAAAGAAAAACGGGACAACGGTGACCGAACTCACGAAACTGGCCAAAGTCGACTCCCATACCGAAAGGTTCCTTCGAAAAACAAGACGCCGTCGTGGTCGAAGACTTCAATACGTAGGGCTGCTTCGACGATCGCGAGATTGCGCGTGTAGGTGCCCAGCCATCCCATCCCATCCCAGCCCAGCCATCGCAAGCTGTCGAAGGCGACCCATCGACCTGGGCCTATCGACAACAGCCAATACCACGCCCACCTACTCCAGGAATAAATTTCGCTCGCCTTACCACTCGCGACCGCCGTCGATCTCGCGAGGACGATCTCGTGAGGATGAAGATAAAGGGCGTCGGCAGGGGAGAGGGAGAAAATGGGGGGGAATTTGCTGCAAGAACGGCTATGGACCTGCAGAGTCGACCTCGTGAGTTCGTATCGTCTCGAGAGAGCTCGAAAACTGTTCTCACGTTTACGAGGGTATACCTGGGAGAGACGATGTTGGGCGACTATCGCGGGGATCGTTGCACAGAGGGATTCGGCTGCAGCGTAGGCAAATTCGTCATCACACATTTGGCGTTATACTTAGCTCTTAACAGTCTGAATCGTCGTCGACGAGGTGTTCTTTCCCTTGCCACCCCGCTTCTCCCTCGAGAACCGCAGAAGGGAAAAGAAAATGCGAGGTGCGGCTCAAAGGGGGCATTTGTAGTCGAATGTGCGGATGCAAGGCAGGATAGAGAGGACTTGACAGATCGATACAGCGAACCAGGCACATGCAGCAGTCTGGGATCTGGGATTGCAACTGGGGTGGCATAGGCATAAGGGCGCGATCGGCATGGCGTGGCGGGGTTTGGATACCGTTGACAGTGGGACAGCGTGTTCAAGATCTTGAGCATCACCTCCCGCAATCCCACTCCTCGTTCCACCCTCAGCCCAACTCCCCCTCTCCCTTGCCACTGCCTCCCTGCCTCCCGCATCCATTTCTGCGTCCGTCTCGGCCTCGACCTCGACTTCCTGGAGAACCGCAAACGTCCCATCCATCCCATCCCATACCATCCAAGCCCAGCCCATCCTATCAAGCCCATCCCATCCAAGCTGTAACGGTGGCGAGGATGACGTGGCGGCCGCGAGGGGACCATACTCGGGCCCATTGTTCCCCCAGGACGCGGTGGTGGGGACGCGGGACGGGACGGCGGCGTGCGTGGCGAGGACCTGGCCGGGCGTGGGGACGATGCCTTTGCCGGGCGTGCCGTGGAGATGCGGGAGGAGGGCGCTGGCGTACGCGTTCGGGGTGTGCAGGACGAACGTACAGTAGACGGGCCCGCGCGGGGTCGCGAGGGTCCACAGCCGTGCACGGGTGGAGGGGGAGATGGGTGTCAAGGGGGTGTTGGTGTGCAGCGTGAGGTTGAATTTGGCTGGTGATAGGTCGCGCACGTGCGTGTAGAGGTGCGTCATGAGCGTGAGGGGCCATGGGTTGTTGCCTCTGTATTCCTTACCTTCGTAGAACTGTACGCCCATAATGATAACCATGTAGCTGGCAACCGGAAGGCCAGGCCGTGTCCTATAGCTTTATTAGCATTCATCCTTCGACGAGCACACACTACTTACCTTTGAAGCTACGAGAACCTGAATAGCACCAGAGTCGAATAACCTCTGGACAATCCGCTCGTCCTGCTTGTCCAACGTCTCGTGGAAGTAGCCGATACCATGCTTGAGAGTTTCAACTAATCCAGGATCGCGTATATGGTGAAGATATCTTCCAGCTCAACATTTAAGAACCGATCAGGTTTATCGTCGGCCGAACAGTGAGTCGGGATATCGTCCACAGTAAGGCGGCACTGACGACGAGACGGCACAAAAATGACGACGGGCTTGGTAGGCGAGTGCTCGACGTACGCTGGTTTCGACATCGCGAATATCAGGGACAGGAAGTGAGGGATGGCGAAAGATTGCAAGTGGATGTCCATGTCTAACGGGCGCGCATTGGATGAAAGCACAGTGAGCATCAAAATAACAGAAAAAGAGGTACGAAACCATACCTTGGAGAGAAGTTGAAGATAGCATGCAAAGGTGCTCCCATCCATTCGGCCAAATCCCTAGCGTTCGCCAGTGATACACCGCATGCAACAATACATGTCTTGATCTTCGTCTGCGCCGAGAACATACCGAGTACGAGATAACTTCGTAAGTCGGTCCGACCTCACCACCAACGAGCTGAACCTCGTCCGCAATCAAAAGCCCAATCTTCTGCACGTTCTTGCGCTGGCGCCATCGTCTGGAAATGACATCCCACTGTCGAAAACTATCAGCGCCCAATGAAAGATGAAGAAGGCTATGGACGAACCTGTGAGGGTGTGCAAAAGATAACATCCCCCTTCTCAAGAAGGCGCAAATCCGCACTCATTTCTCCTCTAAGACTGACGATCTCTTTCCCACCTTGCAAGTTCGCATCGCAAACTTGGCCCTCCACTCCGCAACACGCTGATCCACCATCTCCTGATACGGTTCTATACAAACCGCACGCGGGGCATCGCGCTTGCTGCACAGGCGCAAGAGTACAAACTTCGCGCAAATGGTCTCGCCGCTTCCAGTCGGGGCGCCAATGAACACATTCTCGTCAGACGTGTACAGTGCCTGGAAGACCTGCGTCTGGATCTTACTGAACGTCTCGATAGTGGATGCATAGATCTCCTCGAACTCCTTGTTATGCAATGCGGAGAGCGGAAGAGCCTGGAGGTCCAGAAGAGGGATCGGGGGCGGGAACTTTTCAGGAAGGATGAGATGCTTGAACGAGATAGGAAGACGCGTTTCAGCATGGAGCCAACGGTCAGAGAGAGATATAATAGTTCGGCGGCACAGGCTCGAACATCGGGACCGTAATTGTCACAGTATGTTCATCCTCCTCATACTTCTGCCTCAGGACAAACGAATCATGGAACAGCACAACCTCCCCATCCACATCCTCAACCAAAATATGGAAGGTCTCCGCTCCACCATGGATCTTCCCCTTCCATTGGAAATCCGGAATAATGCTCAAGTTGATCCTCAACAACAACCGCGTAATCGGCTAAACTTGCGCCTGGAGCTGCAGTTTCGGGAAATTGTGCACCAAGCGATGAACGAGACGCCCGGCGTTTGGTATACCAATAAGCTCTGGTATCCCAGCTGCTTCGAGGTCAAAATACCTGAACCAAGGCAACTGCTTTCCCTCAGCCTTCCTCATCACATCCGCCGGGACACCCTTGAACTGCCTCAAGGGAGTCATTGAGCCCCACATGCATTTTTGCACCATTTTGCACAGATCAAGTGCCGCCTTGGCTGGAACGGCCCATCCGCGTCTAAGCGGAGTTCGAACATGGCGCGAAGGATGCAGCCGGCGGACTGTTGGACGAATACCATAACAGCGAGGAGGACGAAACCGTCGAGTTTGAGTTGGGAGATATACCCTGGAGGAGGAAGTTAATCTTCGCAGCTGGTTCCTCGACGCTCTCTTGGACCGGAATAGGCACGCGCTCCAAAAGTGTCGCGAGTTCCAGTTTTTCCTATACATCCGAGCCAGTCAGTCAGTGAAACAGCAACACGCAAAGCCAAAGCCAGAACCACATACCTCCTGAGACAGGAAGAAGCTTAAACCCGTTACCGAGCGCAAACGCCCTGAACAACTCCAACATCCCCATAGTGGGCCTCAAATGCTGATTATACACCATCGTGGAGATGTACGTCACATAATGATGCGAGGCAATCCTTCCGAGCTCCAAGCTCTGGAATCGTCCCGTCGCACGCTCGTATTTCATGAGTTGGCAGTTCTCCAGCAACACTGCAGCCGAATGTATGATGTCCGCGCGTCTTTGGATTAGAGCGGCGTCATCTTGGTAGTCTGCGCCGACAAGGATGGGAGGAGAGCCCCATGGCCCTCCGGAAAAGATAACAGTCGTCGCGTCCTATAAGATTGTCAGAATGCTTCGTGCAAGGTGAACTGATGGACATACAGCGGTCTGAATGCCTCCGTTACCGTCAACGTATTCGACACCGTTCGCACCAGCCCAGTTGATCTTGGTAACAGTGGCATTGAGTGCGACTTGGAGGTCGTGGCGGTATGAATACGGGAAGATTAGATAAAGGTTAATAATTGCACACTCGTCTGCTTTTTCGAGGTTTGAGGTTTCGGGGTTGCCTCCTCAACCGGGGTAGTCGCTGTTGATGTTGAAGGCTTGCCAACCATGGGGGTGGCTTTCACAACGAAGCGCTATTTGTATGTTGGTCTGTCGAGCAACAAATGAGCACGTATAGAAAGGTTGCTATAAGAGGAAGTGTGACAAACATTTCAGAAATGTGTCGTATGCGTACCGAGTTCGTCGTCTTCCTGCTCTGCCTCTTCCTGCTCTTCTTCACGGTCTTCACCCCCCACGATGCTGCGCCCGTCGCTCCACCAACACCGCCTGGTCGATAGTCACCGTATTCCACCTGTTCATCTGCACTGTAGTCGCAAGCATTGTCTTCGCACCTGTGCTGGGCTCGTGAGTGCAGAGTGGGGACGGGGATTGTGCAGACGTTGTTAGCAGTGTCGCATTGGATCGTGGTGATGTCGACGTTGTCCACAGGCCGGCCGTTGGACCCAAAGATCGCACTGAAAATCTGCGGTTGGTTGGTTCGTTGTTGGTGAGTACTGTACAGCTGAAAAAAAAGAAGGAAGAAGAGGACATGCCTGGCAGCCCACGTGAAATTAGCCTTCTGCGATACCGAATCGGCAAGAAGGGATTTTGACCTGTGCATTCGCCAGTGTACCATTGGATTGGCCCACTGCACTTCTGCCTATCAAAATCTGGACCTAGAAGCACCAAAATATCAGAATAAGGTACTCCCGCATGGAAGGGAGCAAGTGAAATCCCACCTGCAGGTCGCGCGCTCTATTGGGGTCTGTGAGGTAGTTCATGATCCCGACACGAACAGGATTGCCGATCTCATAGAAGGCATGCGCAGGAGTGTAATCGCTCCCATCATTGGCTCCAAGATCCATGACCCGTGTGATATTGGATGGGCCAAGCGCGTCGGCGGCAACGAGGGTGGAGTAGTATGTCGGACCAACAGTCCACCGGTGGAACACAGATTGGTTCGTCGGGGGTGGGGTGAAAGGCTATGCATACAGTTCAGTTAGAATACATCACAAGCAAACATTATAACGGAGAAGATAAAACGTACGTAGAACCCTTCTTGGTCTCCATCATATAGAGCCTCTTCCCGTTTGTGACTTCAAAGTGTGTCGAGTTGAGGAACTTCTAAATGATGCTGTATGGGAGATGACATCAGGGAATATGGTTTGAGGGTCGTGGATTGGTACTGAATTGGGCGGCACAGTTGTCTGTTGTGTAGCTGCGCAATGGAAGGATGGTAAAAAAAGATGATAATGAATGATGGATAAGAACGTACTTTTGGACAGAGAGGAACACGAGGTTAGCGTTGTACGTGGAAACAAAGCCCGTGTTCCACACGTCTTCTGTAGTCCAATCGGCATAAGCAATGTTCGGTCTAACAAGGAGATTTTGGTCCGGGTCTTTAACAGTCGTCATGTCCTTGGTTTTCCCTGGGTTAATGCCGGGCTTTAGGAGCATCTGAGACGCGAAAATCATTCCAACCAAACTCTGGACTTGGCGCGTAGAAGAAAAGTGTTCACTCACGTGGGTTTTACGGTGGCCGGGAGCCCTGTTGCACTGGAAGTGCACGGCGGCGTGGAAAAGCGTTCGATCACGTGGAAACTGATTGAAATCCGAAGCGTACTAAGTTGAAGAACTGATACCGACCATACTCGGATAAAACTTGATTTCACGCCGTACAAACGCTCAATGAAGCCATTCAAGTCCTCTGTATGTCGTACTTATCATTTCGAGACTACACCATTGTTGACCAGCTCGGAAGGCAGGCACCAGTATCTCAAAACTTGATTCCGACAGGCCATCCAAAAGCTCAAATCGGAACCCATCGCAGTCCTCCGTATGTCATACTTACTATTGGGAGACCACAACGTCGCTCACCCGCTTATTATTGCGAGACTACACCGTCGCTCACCGGCTCTGAAGGAAGGTAGCAACATGTCAATGCAGATCAACACATCCGAAGGCCTAAGACTTCTGATGCCAGAGGAACTGAATGAAAAGCGAAATGATGTTGCTTGAAATTTTGCTAGGCTACAAGGTGAAATCCATTTTGACAATTTGCACATCAAGCTCGACGTCATGTTTTAATGGAAGCACCCATTGACCACGTGACTGGATGTCCCCAGAATTGGAATTGGAATACAATTTTCACTGACGCTATTACATAATTAATTCAGGTACTATGCAAAATAACTACCCCGACAGCATAAAATTGGGACACCACTGCAGAAACTTCTGGATGGCAAAGAGCTCAGAGTCACATGATTGTGACGCAGAAGCGTTGACTAAGCGTCCTTTAAGCTGACAAATTGATCCAGCCGGAGTCTAATTTCTCCATTCCGCACAGTGGGAATATCGGCATTTTCCGAAACTATTAAGGGGTTCCCAAGCCTGTGCTTGACTCAGCATCCCATCCCTGACTAGTCCTTTCGGCGGTCTACCATTCGCTTCCAATTACGTGACTGGACATGTCTACAGCTGTTGTCCCTAGCCATACCGCCTCTCGTCCGGAAGGAACTGATGCAATCGCTCAAGTGCGCCCTCGTTCGCCATCGTCCACTGCTTGTTTTGATTTGACGCTTCTAGTACCACCTGCGTTATCACCGCCCTGCTAGTGATGGGTATAAGTCATGCATAGAAAAGGGAAATGCCCTCCGGCAGGCCCTAGTCGCCGAGAGAAATGCCAGGAGAGATCTTATATCCTCTCAACCGCGGTTGGACCGATTATGTTCTTCCTTGGTGCGTCCCTCATCCATTCATCGATGTCAAGTTCAGGCATTCAAGTCACATACTATTAACATCAGCCCGATGCTACAGCGGCAGAGGAACGTTGGAACCTTTACGACTTGGCAAAGATAGAGCGAGACTATATAAATGCCAGAGTTGCGCGTGCTCAGGCCGAAATTGACTTTTTCCAGTTGCAGAGCTTCCCGGATGTCAATGATATAGACAAATTTGCCAACTATTTCTTGGAAGCCTTGGAGCGTGCACAGTCACAGATGATGCCTGCCTCTCGATCTTCTCCCCAGATCAAGCATGAAGCTTGGAAAGCTGCCGCCAATTAACTTTCATACATATATATATATATATATATACCCACTCTCTGTACCGCAGTAGTGTATGATATATGTACGCCTTAGCACCCCCTCTTGTGATGGCAGTCTCACTCCGTGATCCGCGGCTATGTCTCGGCACACTACATGCCTAGACCTGATCGAACACTGTAGATGATACGGTAACTTGAAGGACCGATTCTTGTCAGAGTAATGAACGAGCCTGGATGTATGTGTCGGAAATCGGAAGTGGGTCATATCGCGCCGCCGCAGAGCCCGCTACGTTCCACGCAGCGGCGCCACACAACTATCTTTTTCATGAGTCGGTAACGAACCCTCTACTTACGTACCGGGATAGAGTGAGTGAGTAGTAAGATGAGAAAGATCATGATGCAGATGTTGCAGAGAAGTAACGCCTTGCTCCCACCGATTTTGCCCGGGCATTGGAAGTTTCAATCCTTAGTGATGATCAGGCCATGCTTTTGAACGGTCATGGGAAGGATTCAATAGCGAACGCATAAGGAAAGTTCCTCTGACATTCATGTCCGCATTGAAGGCTTCGGAGCTTGCCGACCTAGAGGCAGCGTGGGTGAGTGGGAGATATATTTAGGGATGGGACTGGAAGGATCATGCTGGCAATCCCAGGCTGATTGTGCGGATCTTCTATTGTATGTATTGATCTTCTGCCAGCATAGGGCGTCAATCTCTGATTAGGCTCGAGCCGGATCCAGCCGGCAGTGAAGGAAAAGCGACAGCTTGATGGATGGAGGACAGATCAGCTCTTGAGCGGGCTGTGAGGGTGGGGGCAACCAATGAACCCTAGAGTCCAAACAAAGAGAAGCAGTACTAGGACTAGTGCAACTCAGATTTAGACGAGGCTGGTACGGTAGAGCAAGCCTTAGTGCAGCTTATGAATGAAACGTACCAACGCCGTGCCATCTGAGCAAGCTGATTGTGGTTCCGATTGCTGATCATCACCTCCCACGCTCTCAGTCATGGGAAGGACTCCTGGTTCCACGCCAAAGGAAAGTTCTGCCAGTGACATGTATGCCGGCATACAGAGCTTCCAATCGGAGACCATGTCCGCAATCGGGATGCAGCCCCATGTTCAGCGCGTGATTAAGGCATGGAACTCTGTGAGCGATTGAGGCTCTTCCTCTGCTGCCGCTAGTACTTACCTCCTCGGTCTGCAAGACATGAGTCTCGCGCAATGGCTTGAGGAATCAAGCAACCCCTGGACTTGCGATCTCTACACTAATGGACCCCCTGACTCCGGTATGGAGTCGCGGTGGGCGTGGTTAGTGAACGTGAGCAAGTTGTTGGTATATCATTCATGATCTTACATCTACGATGAAGTTCCTAGCTGTCGGGGCATCCGATAATCCACGCGCTTCCCTGCTCATAAAGATGGACGTGTTCCGTCGGGTGTTTCCAGCGGTCTTTCCCAAAATTTCCCGACCAAGACTTATGGTCTGGGTGGAGGAGGTGGAAGCCTACAGGTACCCCGGGTCTGTGCAAGGTTATTAACATTGTGATTGTGGCTCATAGATGCGCTAACGAGCAAGATGACAGCTAGAGCCAGAATCCTATGGAAGCACTGTATCTTCCCAAGTGCGTACCTTTGTGGTATGGACTTCCATTGCTGATCATTACTCCCAGTGCTTTTCCTCCACTTGTACCCCTTCATAAAAGGCGGTATGGGCTTGAATTTATTGGGTGAACCGGGAAGCAAGGACATGGACGCCTGGGGTAAGCCTTACTATACCGAATGACAGACAAACATGGATGCTGAACGGTGCTTCTCTCAGTTACTTCTCAGCTGGACAAACAGTTGTGCATTTTGCCTCTGGTCACGGAGGTCCGGGTTCTGCACTTCCCGTCCTATGAAGACATAGAATTATGTGTAGGCCGCCAGCGCAAGCCAGAGTTAAAGGACCAACTCCTCTGTCTGTCGATTCCTCCAGATGTTGTTGAGGAGGCTCAGAAGATCCTTGCTCCTGGGGGACCACTAATCCCAGCAATCACGCAGTTAGGTGACGCCGTCCATCATCTGGTCTTGGCGTGGACAAGGACTTCAGCTGCGCAGAATGACCACCTGAGTAAACAACTGGAAGAGGCGTATGGCAGCTATTCCCTCTCAGGTTTGACTAGATCAGATGTTCTCTTCCCTGTAGACCTACGCGATGAGGGTATGTATCTTCTCTGTCACAGAGTATGATCCTGGGAGTTGAGACATTGCAGGTTCCCAGTTCTACCGTGGATGGTTTGACACGCCCCTTCTCCAGGAAGACTACCAGTGGGGTTCTGACCGCCTGTATAATGAAGCAGGCAATCTCTCCTCCATTCCTGGTGATTCCCCAGAACTTGACTTCTCATTCCTTGAGAGGTCCATCATTGGCTCTGTTGATGATTTCTTCGAAAGTTCTTATTTTCAAAATATCATGTACAGATGCCCTATATGGGGTAGGGTTTTTAGCATTTTCGCATCCATGATCAAATCATGGATTTGGAAGGTCTCATCCTTTATGCCCCACGTTTCCCTTGACATTCAGGGAATTGGATGGCACTTTGTACAGGCCTTGTTGGAACTGAGGCACCGGTGCAACAGGAAGCATCAGCTAGCAAACATCCTCCCAGAAACAACGGGTAAGGCCCTAGCTTTGTGGTCGTTGTCTTGGAGCTAAACAGTCCATTTGGAAGTCACCATCCCGTTTCTTGGACGAGATGTTGCAAACTGCAATATTTTGCACCTCCAGCTTGGGACTATCAGGCGCCCTTGTCCCTTGTTCTGGACCTATGTATCTATTCTCTTCCAACTCATTTCAAAGACTTACTGAACTTGTGGTACTTAGGCCCTCTATATTCTGAGTTCCACCAGAAAGGCTGCTCTTCGAACAGCAGTTAGTGGTATAGATAGTTACTTGAAGGTCCAGAACAATTTCTTGGGTGAAGTAGGATTGGAAGTTTCCATCATGAGCCACATGCACCAGCAGCTGTCCAGGCATTACGAAACTCCCCGGATGCATTGTTTTGCTCCGTTTCTCCAGTCATATGCCCCACATCCAAGGCACGGGGTAATGAACCAGGCCAATGATCCCATAGGCTACTGTAGCTCGTTATTTTCCCATCTGTTGGTGACCTATGTGTTGACAGGGGAGAACTCCATTCTGCATCATCCTCACCCCGTCATGGGACTTGCACCCTGCACAGAAAATGGTCAGGATTTCCCAAAGCCCATCCATTTTGGTCGGGACCAAGGGGAGCTCAAGTGGTTTGGCATGCCCCAGAAGCTCCTCCCACCTGTGGCACTTGCGAATATTGCCACCCTCCTTGACTACTACTTCCTTCACCTCTGGAAGCCCTGGGGTCAAAAAGGCCTTCATGAATGTCTTACAGGTGATATTGACCTGTCTGACCCTGATCAGAGAAAACTGTGGGATAAGAGGGCACGGGTCAACATATGTCAGATGAGGGACTTCCAAATGGCAGGGCAGACAAGTGACTTCTTGACGGAAATCCTTCTTCCCTTCTGGCTTCTGTCAACGCTGAAAGGATTTGGTGAGTGGGTGAACCTGACTCACAGGCTGGAGCAATATGTCCAAAGGTGGGGAGGGGAGGGTTACATCAATCCTTTCCAAGATCATGGCCAGGTGAGATGGATGCTCCTGCCAGTGAAGGAGAGGATGGACACGGACTTGTTGCTAGAGGTCTGGTGTCCCCTTCCATCAGATAGTGGCTGTCTACATGACAACCCAGTTTGTGTTGTTGGTGAATAGTTGTTACAGTCTTACCCTAGTCCTTGATATGGTGAATTTCATGATGCTTCTGTTTCTATAACATATATGTGTGTGTACTACCATTCAAAAAGCTGTCATTAATGGATTTTCAGTCCTTGATATAGGGTCCGAACTTATCACATCAGAGGCGAAGGCCGCATTTCCACTACCTGTTGGAGCTTGCCCTTGGTCATGGCCAGAGTTTTACGCTTCAGTTCTTCTTCATAGGCAAGATGTTTGAAATTCAACATGAATTTGTTATTTTTTTCAGAGTGTTGGTCAAGATTTATGGTATCGGCAAAAAGCTCCAAATCGGGAACAGTGACAGCGTGACCCAACCGATTTGACCTCCACCCCTTCGAAATGCCTCGGCAAAGGGCTGCCGGTCATGGGAGCGAAGGGTAAAGGGATATGAAGCAGCGGAGGCAAGAAGGTGTAGGGGAGCGTCGGTCATGTGGGGAATGGCGGCATTGAAGATATGGATGAGGTGGGACTTGGCCTGCTGTTGTGCAAGGTGTTTAGATGGATGGAAGGATAGATGATCTCTATTTTACGCCGACAAGCCACTGTGCAGGCTAAGAGGCAAGCTATACAACTGTATGTCGTAGTTGAGTATGTAACAGATTGATCCGGGCATTTGCTGGTGAAATCGTGCGATTATAAACTTAAGGCGAGGTTTCGTAGCAGGGTATAGGTATGAGAGAGCTATATGAAGTAAGGGTGAAGGAGGAAGACGAAGAAATTTGCCTGCTGAGCGTCGCATGTGCACGTAAGAGTGTGCATCCTGGGATGTACCCTATTGAATGGTCGGTTTATGCGGTGTGGGACTGCAGATTGAGTCCAGTTGCTAGTCTTCGTTATTAGACTTGAGCTGGGCGCCTGCCTTGACTCCTGCTAGGGGCATACCGTGATACCCTGCAGTGCGTTGGTTGAAAGAAGGCGCTCCGGCTGAATGTGTCTTCAAGTCCATGGTACAGCGATCTTAGGAAGCTTGAGGTTAAGCGTGGACCGTCATGGACAAGCATCATTTGGATACACGCTATGGTGGTCTCCAAGGAGCTACGCTTGAGTTCGCGAAGCCCAGAGGTTGGGCTGCGGGTCGTTGGTGTAGGTTTGTTCGGTATGGTGGGCAATGGTTTTCTGCTTGCGGATTATACGTCCAGTGCTTGGCGAATATATTTTGGTAAATGGTCCAGGAGGTGGTGCATTTTGTGGAAGGGTGGGGAGTCAGGCGAGCGAGGCCGTCGTGTCCCATTTAGACAATGATCCTGCATTTCCTGAACTTGTTGAGAGATAAACGCATTCAAGGCAGTACCGGCGCGGTAGACTCGGAAGCACGGTTGCCTGAATTACTAATGGAACAGCACGTGCGGCGTAGGTGCTCCCAAGCTGCCGGTCATTCCTTATGTAAGCGGCAGTGAAAATTGTATTGCGATCATATTCGAGTCCCAGTCAAGTTCGCATCATCATTTGGATTTTTGGCAATCCTGGCTGCTCTTTTCCTTTTCAAGGACATTATGGCAATATGAGGCATGTGATTGAATTTCCAGACACTGGAGGTTGTGTGAGATTGCCATGGGATGCACGTCTCAATCAAAGCTAGCGACCATATCATTCAGATTCCCATAAACCTCTCCCATGCCCTCAGAGGCAGAATCATCCATCTCCCCTGCTGCAGAGTCAGAATCAAGCTCGGTGGACTCTAGCGAGGATTCCGAGGGCGAGTCCGAGCCTGAGTTTCCAATATCATCATCCGTGTCATCGCCGTCAGTCGGATCATTGGGTAGTAGTTGCGCTTGGGCTTGACCAGATGTCTCCTGGAGGACTGCGTCCTGTTCATCGCAATCTGTGTTAGAGAGGCCATAGTCCCCTTCCAACGGGTCCGGATGATGTCTACTGCTTGTGCTCCTGCAATAAGTGTGGCCAGCAGCTAAGCCCCAATGATACCGCATGAGCATATCACGGTCTACAAAGCTACGGGGGTTCCTAAGACCTTTGAAGAAGATACCGGACAGGAGACACATTCTTACCGATTGATATAGTAATACTTCCAGTCCTCTCCATCCCTTGCACAAGGCGAGTGGCCCTTTCCATCGGGGTAGCTTGGCCCCTCACCCATTCTGGGGATGAGGTGGCACCCACGCAAGACACTGGCGGGGTCCACAAATCCAAAAGCATCCGGGTCTTGTATAGGTTTGAAGCTCAGGCAGTCTAGGCGAGGATGTATAGAGTTCCATGGCGCATCCACGGGTACATCCGACTCTAGTTGCAACCATCTGACCCACAGGACATGGAGGGCTTGGGTGGAATAGTTCTGGTGCCAGCCTGGGCCCGCATACATCGCATTGACATGGAATATGCCTACAACTCGAGCGTACCGGAACTGATGGCCGCCTTGCTCCAGATCGGAAAGGAGCATGACATCTCTATGACTGGTCCCGGGATTAAAGGAGTCCTGGGCCCGTCGCATGTCGTACGTTGTGTAATTCACTCTCATGATCTTGTGATGATACATTGTGTCATTATGAATGTAGACACTTTCCTGGAGGAGAGGCGTTTCCGGTTGACTTGCAGGGTGTGCAGGCACGATTGGAATGGCAAGAGCGATCTTGATCCTAGGGAGAAGGTGCCCCTTGAGCCGAGTGACAAACTCCTACGGAAATTCGGAGTGAGGTACTGTGGATGGAGGGAGTAGAATTAGAGGGTCATGCCTTGGTGGCAGGGTCTCCGGCAAACTTCGCCATGAATGAAAATATATTCTGTGGATGTTTTTGAGAGATACCGATCTGGTAGTGATCGTTCACGCTTCCCGGTACATCCAAATCCGGTGACTGCGGAAACCGACTGTTTAGCATCCACGTTGTACCCCTTGGTGCAGGAAATTTCACTGACCATGGGGCCGGTACCAGAGTAATCCGCGGCATCGTCCGCCATCTGGATGCGCCTGAGACGGGCCTGACGGCGTTCGATCTGGGCCAGCTGCTTCTGATAGTCTTTCTTTGATGTTCGGCGGTAATTTCCTTTGGGCCATCGGTGTTCAAGTTCGCCCTGGACCATTCCATTAATGCTTAATAGAGCCTGAGCATGTGGGTCAGGAGTCACCAGCTCGGTTGAATATGAGTCTGTGGTGCCATATTCTCTAATAGTGGCCACATAATCGCCCATAGCATGCACCTTATACCCATTCAACGTGAACTGCTTCAGTTGGGGATCGGGTGCTGTACCTTGTCTCATCAAGACAGTCCAGGGGGAGCTACGGTGAGGAACCACACCTTTGGCTTTGCCTCCATATTTGGTCGTCCTTGTCGGGCCTGACTTGGACTTGAACTTGGACTTTTGTCTCCGTGATCTTGCCTCCGATTCTCTTTTGAGTTCCCGCGTTTGGAATGCAGGGCATGTCGTATCCTTAAAATTGCGTAAGCAATTGCCTATCTTAGTGGTCTGTTGATCTAAGATCTCAAGGGTGCGGTCGCTGTGCAGACGTAATTTTGCCAGTCCATGCCAGTAAGCAAATCGAAATAGCAGATCAGAGATAGCTGAATCATGGGGGCCATCTAGGAGGCCTTCGAAGATTGGAATGGCCACCTATGAAGGATGATGAAAGGCTACTGCATGTCGGAGAGAGAAAGATCATACCTGTAGAATATCTTCGTAGTCCCTGGCCGCCATTTTCTTCAACTCCGAAACCTTCTTACCAAATTTACGGATGGTGTCAGCTCCGAAAGTCGGCACCATCCGGAACCTATAGGGGGCAAAAACGCTGTAGTTGGGAACAGGGGAGTACACCTGACTACACACCGCCGGTCTAGTTCATGGATCCGAGGCTCCTCAAGGGATTCCAGAATGCGAAGGAGGTGAATGAAAAGATGCTTCCAGACCCCCAGTTCAATCTCATGCATTTGGTCAATGACAAACATAGAGAACCAGGTAGGACCCAATTCTTCGCGAAGTTGTTTTGAGAAGGCATTCTGCCGTGTATTATAAGCTTGCGGCTCATAGGTAAGTCTGGAAAGCTACCAAGGTAGGGGTGAGGGATTCTGACATCAGAAGGCGCTTAACTGCAGCGCTATCCACCGCAAGATTTTCCTGGTATATCTTGGACCGAGCGGTTGTAATCTTGCTACGGTGAGTGGAATCATCTTTGCGCAGGAGGCGGACTCGATTTTTCCGGTCTCTCTTCTGTCCCACTAAATGAGCATCAGCTTTGGCGACCATGCAGCGAGGACAAGGCAACAGTCCGTTCATTCGAATAGTCGCCATTAGAGCCCTTTCTGCCATTTTAGCAAACGTGTGACAAATAGATCCAGTTAGAAACCTACTTTTCCTTGTAATCGGCGGAGTAGCACAAAATGCGAGGATAAAACCTCCGGGAAATTCCATCATCCCAAGTCGCGACTAGGCCGTGTCGATAGCATTGAATGAAGTCTTCGTCAAGGAGGAGGGTCCACTGAGCATGAGCGATTTCCCGTCTGCAGTGAGTCAGAAAATCTGAATTGACTTTCGTCTTCCCCATGTAATGACTCGCAAAGGTTTTGAAGTCATCCGGTAACTGTGACCTAGGGTTATCATTGTGATAAAAATTGCTCCTGTGGTGTAGCTTACTTCTTCGAAATAGGCAACATGCTCCGTAAGATGTTCTGTGGGCTTGCACCGCCTGTACTTGCTCTCGTTGCCAAACTGCATGTAAAGGGGTGTCAGTGAAGCATCGCCAAAATTGGTCAGGTGAGTTCCATCGGACCAAAACATCAACGCCACCACGTATCGAGGTAGCTCGCAGCCAGGTTCTGGTGGCGAAGCCTGCAGTTCCTCGTGAGCCCGGGCGAAGCTGGAAGAAGTGTATATTTCCCCATGGAGGCGTATGGGCTCCTCGGAACCATGAGCATTCCAAAGCAGAGTGTACGGCTCAATATGAAACTGCCGTATATTCTGACCTCCTTTCTGCAATTTCTCCTCTATAATCGCCACCAAGGGCCGCCGATAAAAGGATTTAACCACAAAATCGCGCACGCCAGGCATTGCCAGTCTCCTGTGGAATGGGACCTTTATGCTGACCGAAGATACGGACCAAGTAGCATCCACGTCCCCCCATTGATCTGAGTCCCACTCATTCAGCCCCAGCTGCTGATTTATGGCGCTCCAATTGACACCACGAACGTCCTCGGGCCGGAAGTCATCTTGGCTGACCACTTTCAACAGCGACTGGAAGCTCTTAGACGACTTCTGGATGCCGTCATTCCAGTACCAAGCGCCGAGCTTGAAAGCATTTCGATTGGGATAAGGGGCGTAGAGGGAAGTGCTTTGTTGAGGCAAAACAAAGTTCCGAACATCGGAGAGCGACGCGGGCCCCACATAGCTTTCGGGATCATGGTCAGGGAGCTTTTCATAATGCCTGAAAACCTGGAATGCATTTGGATGCGTGTCGATGGATGCATGACGCACAGGCTCCGTGTCCACAACCACCTTGTCAGCCTGTCCTTGAAGGATCAGGTCAGGCGCTTCTCCTGTAGGAAGGGATTGTACGGGTGTGAGTGGTTCAGGAAGGACATCCCGAAGGTTTGGCTGATTCAATACGTGATCCTGGTATCGAGCGGGTAATCTGCGCTGCCTCTTGGTTGGCCTCCGTGCATCATCGGACACTACGGTTTCAGGAGACCTCCGATGCGAAATGTTGCCGGTTTCAGACTGCTTCAATTCCTCAAGAAAAATGGGAGGCAGTCGCAATATCTCAAAGGGAGAATCTCACCATGGCTTCCTGCGAGTTCAGGCCTGGGTCCTCAGAAGGCGCAGGTACCGCCTTGCGTGCGGCATTGGCCTTTTGCGCATGGGCAAGAACAGCTGCAAAATTATCTCTGCGACTTTTGCAAGAATTCTCGTGCTTCTTCAGAGCACCTGGGCTGGCAAAGGACCGCCTGCATATGCAGGTAAAGTCGCTGGTAGGGATATCCATGTAGAGAGACTTATCGGGGTCCAAGGTCTTTTATATCAAGGAGATGGACATCAAATCGGGAGGGACACCGACGAAAAGGGCCCAGTTCCCAGCATCATCAAAGGCACATGAATACACTGTGCTGGTTGTGACACCAGTGTCAGTCGCCGTGGGATTGTTTAGCGGATCAGATTAGTTGTGGGTCAGGAGTCAGCTGGTGATGTGAAGGACTTAGCAAAAAATGCGATGGGATCTTCACCATTTCCAAACCAAGACAGCTTAGCACGATCATCAGATAGACCTCTATTGCAGTTACGACACAGTATGATAGCACCCGACATAGGGCTAATGCCCCAACGGGTTATTGGAATAATGATGAAAAAAAAAAAAAAAAAATTGGGACGGAGCCGCATTGAGACTTTGGGAAGTAACGGAACTTGGGATGGTTGATGCCCCACATTGAAAATTAGGCGGGAGGAGCTCCACATTGAAACTCCGGAGTGGAGTCCACATGAAAAACCGCTTTGACATGAGGGAAAGCCCCACATAGATAGGAGAAAGATATGGAAGAAATGGGAGATTTAATCAATAGTATCGCTACAGATGGTCACCTGGATGGCGCCCCTGCTTCTGTCCAGTACAGATATCTATGGGAGCAAGGAGATCTGTCAAACGACTAAAGAGTTCATAATCGCTAGCCCAACGAGTGGCCTTCAGGGAAGAGATCCTCATGTATTCCTTGGGGTTCTCTCTCTTCAAAACCCCCTCAGTGCAAAATCCGTTCTGGACATAACGAAAGAGACCGCCAGCGCAGTACTGGGTGAACGAGCCCCGCACATCGCCTTCCTGAACAGGGATGTTCCCGTGAGTGACTATCGCGGATGGTACTAAAATAAGAGCACCCGGGGGAAATTCGACCACCAAGCCAAGGCTTGGGAAAACCATGTGACCACCCTTCATGGGGTCAAAATTGCCAAGGGCTTGAATGGCACAGAGGCCGCCGGGTGCATTCATGCAATCTCTGTGAGTGACGGTGAAGACGTTGGGACCAAAATTGAAAGCGGCTGCAGGGTAGATGCTCCTTGCGAAAATGCGACGTAAATCCGGGTGGTGATCCCAGAGAGAAAACAAATGATCTCGATATTTTTTGTGAAGATGGGGTGCCCAAAGGTTGAAGGCAGCTGAAAGAAAGTTAGACGGGTTAGTGGTGGAAGCAGGCAGCTCACCATCCGCAAAATTAGCCATTTGAATGATGGCTGGGTGGCTTAAGAGGTTGTCCATCATTTCTGTGTGGCGTCCAGTGGCTAAATTAGTCGGATAAGTTGCCCCCAGGCCCATGGTGACACCGACATTGACGACTGGAAACTTGCCCCTCTTATGATGGATGTCAGTCTCCTTGAAGTCCTCCTGTGCAGCGGCCTCCATCATCGCCTCATATGCGGCGTGATGAGCAGACCTATAGCCGGGAGTATCCGGCTGGCCTGCCAGGACAGCAACTACTCGTCCTTCCTTTGAAAGAATTGGCCGGGGGGTCCTATTGGGACATAAGCTGCAGGCCCACACAACGCACGGCATGTCTTACTTGCCATCCCAGCGGATCAGCTTGAGACCCGAAGCAAGAGCTTCATCCAGAGATTTGTAGATCCTTCCCTCCTCCCCAGGTCGACCGCGGAGCCCAATGAAGCCGTTGATTGCCACAGGGAAGGCGGCTTGGACCGCCGTAGTTTGAATGTGTGACGCAGCAGCAATTTGCACCTGGATCGTTTTGGAGGTGGGTGGGTGGTGTCCCACTTTCTGGGCGGCAGCGTCTTTCATTCTACGCCGCTTGGCATGCACCCGACGATTTTTCTGATGCTTTGCGGCTGCAGGTTCCACCCTATCACCGAACTGATTCTCAACCATCGGCAGACTAGTGCTCTGGGCGACATCCGCCTCCAACCGGGCCGCCCTCCACAAGACATCGTCGGATTGGTCTGCCAGGTCGTGTGAGTTTTGGAGAGCGGAGGAGAGGTCGAAATCGCTCCTTGTGATGCCTGCCAAGTGCAATGGGGGACGCTGGAGACGCTTCATGAGAGCCCATGGATGTAAAGGAAGAGCAAGCTACCTCCGAAGCTTGGAATTGGTAGAGCGGCATCACCGCTGGGATCAACTTGGTGACTGTCACGTCACAGGTGCACCCATGATTGATCACTTTAGTTAGCTTAATAGCTCGCCTCTTAGCCCCTCAGGTGGCTTGCCGGCGTTAAATAGAGATCATCCATCCATCCATCTATTTATAACGCCTCCATCCATCTATTTACTGTGATGGAAAGCGATGTGCAAATCGGACTCGATGTGAAAATCGAAAATAAAATGGGATCTACCACCTCTGTCATATAGTCAAAAATTGAGGGACATGGTATAACATATCTCAAGAGGTCTGCAAGGTCAAATTGGCCAGACAACGGGTAGAAAGAAGCCAGTAAAATAAAAAGAGTGAAATTCGACCTATCAGAC